>MU279841.1:0-119912 GCA_022385655.1 Xylaria intraflava | reverse complement strand
AATTTCCGAGGCTTGCATACAATAAGCGCATATCTCATTTAGCGATAGATCACGGTATAGGGATAAACGCAGCCGGTCTGAGCTTGCTGAGATAAATTGTTCCAACCCATGCTCAACTCCCGTTCACGATACATCCCGGCGCAAGCAATGTTACGTGGGGTCAACAAGAATTCAAGAGAGAGGACTTAGATACTCTGTGTCTATATCCTTGACATACCTGCACCCGATCATTACCGGTTCTTAAAAAAGCCAGCTACGATTCTCACATCGCCGCTCGATCATCCATGCCTGTTCAGAACCGAGTCTCATCCCATGATACATGAGAAAATCAGATCGTGATGGCATTCTCAACACGGTCACTGCAGGGCCACATGCGCCAAAGCTCCGTCAGTAGTAACACCACTGCGCAGCCAACAGGACAGTCCGCCGCGCTGCTAGCACGGGTGAATGAGAAGAAGGCCGAGCTGGAGAATCTCAAGGAGCTCAGAGATCTCAGTGCAGCACTCGCAGATCGCATGGAGGCTCTACAGCAGAAGCTCGCGACCTTGTCCGATGGAACAGAAGGTGCGTGAGACCGAAACTGAGGGCACAACGGCTCATAGTCTAACATCACCGCCTGCTCCTAGCAATCGCAACTGTCATGGGAAACTGGCACAGCGTCTTACAAGCCATCAATATGGCATCGGGTATGATGGCGAACATACCATCTTTCTATAGCCCTTCACGGAGATGCTGACGTCTATATAGCTAAAATCCCCAATCCACGTGCAGGGGAGAATGACCAAGCGGTTGCCGAAGAACCCGAGTTGTCACTACCGCAAACCCTGGTTCGCATCCCAACAGAGCATGCGCCAGCATTGCAAGCGCAAGCCGAAATTGCCATGGAGAACGAGCAGGGTACGCCTACCACCGCATCTTGAGCATGGATTGGACAGGCGTCTCTCAAGTCCATACTACGTACGTTGCGGGCAGCAGCAGGGCTGCCTGAAGCCTGTCTGCTGTGTATACGATATACCTAATACATCACGGATCTGCGGCAGAGTCGTGGCAGATGTGGGATGCCATAAGAAGTATCATGCATCGTGCCTCACGTGTGCCGACTCTCCTGTACTCCTCTCGTCCAAGTCATCATGCATTACTTACTGCCTACAGTAGCTAGGGTATGATCATACCTTCAGCGCACAGCACAGGCTGATTTTGGGGAGACAAATAGCAAGTAGCTGGTGACTCGTGGGATATAATATGGGCACCGAAGGCGGGGAACGGGCATTCGACCGCGTCTGGAAGGACGCGCTGACGCGGATAAGCATTCCCATAGTATTCCATATAGATTGGCGGCTACTGGTAATAATAATGCCTACAATACGTCACTATATTAGCACGTCACCGCGTCGCTACCGGCTACTCTAGCACGTGTGGAAACTACCGCCATCGTCACATACCCTATAGGTAGGAACTATGAAGTTTGAACCGGCGAGTAGGTAGACAATAGTCTCAAGAAAACCAAACGTTGGCCGGGTGCCATCCGTGTAAATTGGACAATGTGATTGAGCCGGCAGGAGTCGCAGGATCGCAATATAAACAAATACGTGGCTCATAAACCCCCGTCTCTCCTTCACAGCACTCCCCTCTGCAATCATCGTCAGTGTCGTGCATCAATCAGTTCGAAACATCTCCAGTTTGCTGTCCATTAAACAGCTTAGTCCATTCACTGTCATTCTATCGGGACTCAACCGCCCATAACGAACCCAATTAAGTCCGTGCAAGCAGGTACCTGACCACACACACAAGTGCCGGGGTGGTCCAGAAGGTCATCCTGCCCGTGTTTAAGTCCATTTGGACCCTTGCTTAGTGTACCAAGTTCGGCCGCCGCCCGGGTCTATTAGTGGCAGTGCGTCCGGACCGTTTATACCGCTTTGGGGTTGCAACTCCCTGCCGAAATGGGACGTGAAATGATGGTGTCTCGAAATTCCCCGTCTCGTCCGAGTTTCGAGATCCTTTGCGACAGCCGAATGCCGTTGGACCAGCGAGAGTCGACCCCTATCCGATCGCCCCTGGGTCACCTGTCCGTATTCCAATCCCCAGATTGTCAGCTTCAACCGGTCCGCACGTGTGCTGGCATCCACGAGTCAAATCAAGCTTCACGCAACTTATACTCCGGTGTTATTCATAAGAACAATAAGGACAAACTCGCGGGTTCCCGGCTAACAAGACCGTCCATCACCCCGGATACCTTCGAGGTACTTGGCACTGTAGCCGAAGCCGCGCCGCGTATTCAAAGCGTGCCCGCCGCCGCCAGACTATCGAATCATGCACAACAAGTTCTCCAGCTATCAGGTAAATTGCCTTTTCGTCCGGTAGTCACCCCTCCAGAGCACTATTCCCGCTGACTCACTCGCAGTCGAGAAAGATTCAAATCATCCTCTTTCGGTAGCCGCTCATAACATCCCCCCGCTCAAGGAACAGCTCGCAAAGCACTGCGACGGCCTATTTGAATGGATCCTAGCCGTCCGTGTCCCGACTGATCCCAAGTCGCAACGTGATCTTAGCTCAGGGGTGGATACCACGGGAAAGGCCCGCAGGAGATACTTCGGTTGCAATCTCTTGCCGCATCCCTCTCCGGAGGAAAAAGTGGCTCTCGGAACGGCTGGTGTCACGGGCAACTACTATCTGGTCGTCACGCCTCTCGCGGAAACGGAAGACGTTCTTGAAATCTTCAGTGACCCCATCGGCGATCCAAACATGGCTGCGGCGGATGCAACTTCTGTCCCCGGCACGCCCGTGAAGATATCGGATTATGGCTCGATATACGAGGTTGGCGAGGCTACTCCCAGTTCCACTCTATGTACCAGGGGAGATGAAAGTTTAATGGACTCGCTCATCCCCAGATCACCAGCACAGCCAGTCACCAGAATTGAGGATTCCTTTGAGGCATTAGATATTCTGGAGGATCAGCTCGAGGCCTTCGACCAAGAGGCTCGATTCAATCGATATCTCTCAATAGAGAAGGTCCCTTCGAATAAAGGGCCCGCGAATCTTATCGAACCCGCATCCCCCAGCCCGTCCGTCAGGTTCGCGACGCCTCAGTCGCAGCAGGCTTTCGCGAAGTCGAGCCCTGTATCACTCCGAGCGAAACAGGTCACCCAGCAGCATACTACCGCTCTGCGCAAAGCGACTTCTATGACACTGGATCCATACAGGCATAAGAGTGAAGACCAGGCTCAGAGCCGGACCATATCAAAGACGTCTATCCCTAAAGGGACCACAAAGTCCACCGCACAGAAACCGGGCCAAGCCATCAAATCAACAAAGCAGCTTACGGTCCCGGCATTTGAGCTTCCAGGCGACGCTGTGGCTCGGGAATTGAAGGCAAAGAAAGAAGCTCGGCTAGCTTCGCAGCGCGCAACGCAGCCCACCGCCGCCAGCCTAAGCCGGGCCAAGTCGCTCAAGCTACCGACACGACCTACCTTCGAACTACCCGGCGAGGCCATCTCGCGCCGCAAGCGCGAAGAGCACCTGGCTCAATTAAAGACTCAGGAGGAAGAAGACAAGAAGAGACGAGAGTTCAAAGCGCGGCCTGTCCCTTCCCACGTTGCCCCCACCACGATTCCCCGCGACACTATTACTAGCCGAGCGCGACAGGGTAAACCTGCATTGACGGAAAATTCGACTCAAGTGCCTGCTTCTACCAAAGCCTCCTCTGCGACTCTAGGCTCCTTTTCTCGTTCCGCGCTCGCTAGTACGATTAACCGGTCGCTCTCACGTGGCCGAGGGCCCGTGGGGGGAGGTTCAATCCAAGCCAGTCGCGCAACTTCTACATCCACGGGTAGTGTGAGCGATAGGCGTAGCCCGCTATCGACTGAAGATGTACAGATGCAGAAGCTCCGCGGTCAGGAGATCTACCGCCGAGACAATTCTTGGGCCAATAGTCGCATGCGGGAGAAACAGGAACGCGAAACGCTGGCCAAGCTCGCGCGTGAAGAAGCTGCTGAGCGATCGCGGCAGAAAAGCCGTGAGTGGGCGGCCAAGCAGGCGAAAAGGAGGACGGCGGCCGACGGCTCGTTGCGAGACTCAACGGACTGACCCGTTCATCTACGCCGGAGCGGCAACAGTATTCTTCGGGTGAGGGTTGTATTCATTTTTGTGTGTAAGGATTCAATTTGTGTGTAGGCATGCGGAGTTATTCGTCGTAGCGCGGCGTTCATCGGCGTACCTTATACCCGGCAAGGCCTGGCGTTGAGGTGAAGCATTATCAAGTTTAAGGAAAGGAAAATTGAGGGCATCGTCCGTGTAGTATCTGTATAGCTAGACGCAGACGGCCTAGTCCGTCTGTGCTGTGTTCGTTGAAGTTAATTGAAAGGGGTGAAAAATAATTAATTATCTTTTACTTCGGTTCTTCGGCTTGACATAAGATTCCAATCTTTTGTGAAGTCATGGTGTAAGCTTTTGGGGACTGATCAATGTAGGTATACTTGCCATTGCCGACAACATCTCTAGATATCCCTTACTATGGAGTGCGGCGTTTTATGGGATGCCGTCAGACTCGGTTGTACTAATATCTAGTGTACCATTGTCCGCCTCGGTCGTTAGCTTTCGGGTGGTTGTCAATGCTGTCGTTTCTCTTCACCGCTTATCCTGCCTTTTTTTCCCTCTGACAGGGCGAGGCTCCCATCCTTCCAGAGGTTGTATGTGGTTTTGATGGGATTGGATTCAGGGGCCAGGCGGCATCGTGGCAGGCAACGCTGATACTACTCTACCTGGTGGTCACAGCAGTTGTACCTAGCTGCGCATTTGTGGCTATTGGTCGTTGGGCAGAGCGACGGCGCCTGCATACCTAACCGGGTATATTCACATTTCGTAATTTGTACAATCACGGTGATTTGGTGGCGGAGGAGGATGCAGTGAGAATATAGAACTCATAACAAATGCAGCATCAGTCCGGGTACTCCGTACTGTGAGGCGTGCTGTGAGCCGACAGTCACAAACAACTTACCATCACTCGTAACAAAAGTTTCCCCACGGGGCAAACGTCTTCGGATAGCAGACACGGACTCACGGCAGGTTTCGATGTGCCGACATGAACATCACGGCGGTTGTGTTTCTGCCGCCTCCGATGCTGAGTAATGTATCTCCACGGCCCTGCGCCGAAAGCGCAAGTCCTGTTCCCTGCTGGCAATGCCCGTGTTGGCATTCGGTTATGCATAAGTGTCAAGGAGTTTTGAGTTGCTCGGGCAGGCTGCTTAGGTTTATGGGTTTATGCCCAAGAGACAGGCCCTTGAGGGCCCTTGAGTGTGTCAATATTGGAGTGGTCCTGAGCCTTCGTTGGCCTGACAAAAGAGCAACCTCGCACAGAATACGGCATAATGCAGCCCGAACAGCCAGACGCTCGTTGCCATTCGTTCGTAGCTGAGTCCCGGCTGGAAATGCCGAATAGGCCCGGATACGTGCATCGCATACGTTCGTATTGGATTGGTTAGGATAAGCTCGCATTTGCGCTGTCAGCATTTGTACTCAATACATGTAGCTATCCGCGGATGGCATTCATTCTTCGCACGTGGAGTTGATATCGCCAGGAATCGGTATTGGACGAATCCCTTCGACCCGTGCTTCCAGAAGCAGGTAGGCAGTCTTGGAGATCTTGGAGATCTGGCTCTAGCGTAGTATTCAGGCAAGAAGCAAGAAAGACCCTTACACAAACATTGATCGGCGATGAGGCGGACGATTGTAAAGAATTGGTAGGTACCGTTCCGTTGTCGTAGACTGCTGACTCGATAGGAGTAGGTAGGTACCCAGCATGAAAGGGTCATGGTATTCGCTCCTCACAATAGCGACCCAAACTTCGCATCGTAGGTAACCTATCATAGTAGAAACGGTATGGCCGGGTGAGAACCGTGACTTTTTTGACGCTCTTAGGCGCCCTGAGACCTACATGTATAGAAATACGGCCGCTGGTCTGGACCATCGGATATTATGTGCTTACATAGGTGGATAGATGGGCACACTGCCTGCCTACCGTCATACGTAGGGCAGACTCATGGGCCGGGGCTGACGATGAAACAGTGGATGAGCTCGCCATATTGGATGATTGACGGTTTTCAAATTTGAATTTGTAGGTGCACGGGGGCTGAGCAAGTCGGGACAGGAGCTCCAGGATGTGTCATTTCTACATACCGATAGGCCCGCCGGTCAGCGGCAATCGTTAGCAGTGACGGGATGCCGTGATAAACACTGGATAGGCAATAATCGAGGAGACAGGTACCCGTTATTGCATGTTGTATAAGTGAACATCGTGATCCTGATTCAAAGAGAAACATCCGTACGTCTGTAGAGAACAATAAGAGACGAGGTCAGACAGCTAGGGTTTTAGTTTGAGATTGTTGGGTATCACACATCAACGGCGCAGAAAGCAGGGACTGTTATGCGGTACATGATGCGCGCGGGAAATACGGAGATCATAGGGAAGATGGAAAGGTCACGAGAGAGCTGAATATACATCGAAGTGCGGATACGGCGCGTAACAGCCACCACCGCAATTTGCTGCCTGTTCTGCACTACTACTCAGTACAGTCGGTACATACTTCGTGTCTTAGGTAAGGCGTAGCGAGCCGTGTAAGTGAAGTACGAATACATCCGTAGCAAGTACGGAATGCTCATATCCAGCGGAGGGCATTTAGGGTTGGGCATCACATCCAACTCCCCTTAACTTACAGACTCCCATCCACTCGAGCATCAAGTACCTCCCACAGTACCTCCATCCACCGCAACCCTACTCCCCGCTGTCACATTCTCACCAGGCTCGCTACTCGGGCTGAACTCAATCGACCAGGCAGGCAGAGATGATCGCACTAGACCGTCCCATCTCTTTGGCCGTGCATTACGCAGAATGTCATGTACATAATGTATTGTCTCTACATATTTAAGATCCCGGGGCCCCTGGCTCTCTCTCACTCTTCTAGCAATTCCCTTCTGCCTGCTTGGACAAGCTGGGACGGCTTCACGATCCCAAACAGTCGCTACATACAGTCTGTATTGAGGTTCTTCTCAGGCCAAGCCGTGTTGACGTACATATTTCTCCTCCACTCAGCATCTTGTTAGCCGCACCAAGACCAGCCAAGCCGAACCCTCCGCCAAGCCTCTAACACTTGCAGCGATTACTAAATATAAAGTCCCCTGCCAAGCCGTCACTTACAACGCCAAGAGTCTTGGTCCACTCATTCCCCTACCGAGACGGTTAGCTGGACCGGGATGAAGGATGCGTTGCAGCAAGTTGAGCTGCCATCATGGCCACAAAAGGTTCTTCTTGCCCGCCATGGCTGTGAGCGCATCTACGACAACCATCCTGCCCCCGGTCCGGAGGCTAAGTCTATCGACATGTTTGGATTCGAGTCGTCGTACGCGGAGCTGCCGCCGCCGCGAGCTCCCCGGGCCCAATCCCGTCGGCGGCGCATCCGCTGGGCTCTTGTCGGTATCGTAGTCTTTGGGACCGTGACTATCATCTTGCTCTCTACGCTGCTAAGTCGCCATTCCGTAGGCGGTCTCAATACCCTCTTTAAGGTAGAACCGAGTGTTTCTTTGTCCCTTTCCAGCTTTCTATTACTCTAAGGCGCCAGCGAGTCTACATGTTAATTGGGCAATCGACGATCATGTGGCATGACACGGGTCGCGCGGTGTCGCGACAGAACTACTCACGATTCCTTAGCTTCGGCTATCATTCTCGCCAGGCGGTTTACATACATTCCCCGATTATCTCGCCTTTACTTGATGACACTCACTTTTGATACACAATCAATTGCCTTGCCATCCAAAGACTGACTCTGGTACAGAAAACGACCAACCTTGCCCTGCACCAAGGCAACTACATGGGCGAAGTCATCAACCCTAGCAAATCCTCCCCGCGCGCTATACAAGCCTTCCTAGGCGTCCCATATGCCCAGTCGACCGGAGGCCAGAACCGCTTCCGTCCCCCGAAAGCTCTCAAGTCCCGAGCCAACCCAAACGTCATTCATCAAGCCCTGAAGTATGGATTGGTCTGCCCACAGTCAAAACCAAGCACCAAGGGACAAGGCGAGGACTGTCTGAACGTGAACATCTACCGGCCGCACTTTGGCGACGATGAGCATTCAATCGCGGCCGAGGAGCGGCGACTCGGTGTGAACAGCACGAAGTTGCCTGTTGTGGTATATGTACACGGCGGTGGGTTCAATGCAGGTAGCAGTCAGGAGAGGAACATGGCCAGCTTTGCGGCTTTTGCGGACTCGCCTATCGTCGCGCTCAGCTTCAACTATCGCATTGGCGCCCTAGGATTCTTGCCGAGTGCCGCGGCAGCCAGGCATGGCTTGCTGAACCTGGGCTTAAAAGACCAGCAATTCTTCTTCGAATGGATGGCGGTTAATCTCCCTGCTATTGGCGGTGACCCGGATAATGTGACGATCATGGGACTCAGTGCAGGCGCTCACTCGGTAAGACACGCGATCATACTGAATCTAGACCGGTATATAGATATGAGTTTTCAGGGTCTATGGCTAACAGTATATGTATAGGTCGGCCACCACATAATATCCTATGCCCCTGGCAACAAGGTCAGCCGCAAGCCCGTTCCCTTTCAGAAAGCAATAATCGAATCCGGCGGCGCGACGGCACGTGCGGTGTTCGTCCCTAATCACCCTATGCACGAACGGCAATTTCAAGAATTTCTGATGCAATGTGGTCTCGATGAGGTGTCTGACGACGAAGTCTTCGATAAGTTGCGCGAACTACCGTACACAACTCTTGTGTACGCATCACAAGCGGTTTGGACCTCATGGTCCAACACGCTTCGCTGGCCCTTCCAGCCCGTCATCGATGGCCCCGGGGGTGTGGTCCCCGACCTGCCCACTAATTCGTGGCAGCAGGGCCAAATGCTTCAGATTCCGATCATAACAGGCTTTAACACGGATGAAGGCACTGTTTTCGTGCCGGAACGCGCGGACCAGCCGACTGCTGTGCGCAGCCTCATGTCTTCCATTATCCCGGCACTCAACGACACAGATCTGGACATGCTTGACCAACTCTACCCGAACCTTGACACCACCGAAGGTGATGCTCTGTATAGAAATGCTCAGGAGTCCACTCAGTTTGGCACTGAGTTCTGGCGACTAAGTGACGCTTATGGCCATTACGCCTATATCTCTCCCGTCCTGCAAACCGCGACTGTCGCGGCGACAACTAAAGGCGCTGCCCCCGTATACGTTTATCACTACGCCGCGCGGTCCGCGTCGTTCGGAGCGGCAGACCATGCGGACGAGGCGCCTATTGTGGCGCACGACATGAGCTCAATCGGAAGGTATCCCGGGCTTGTCGCGACCGCGGATGCTATGACGGGTGCGTGGACGCGGTTCATAGCGACTGGTGACCCAAACCTATCCATCTCAGGCGCGAATGCTAGCTTCACATGGCCGCGCTATGCTAGCCCTTTCAGCTCTCATGCGAATAACGACACCGCGGGTCGCGTGGCGTTGTTCGGCCATGGCAACGATGAGCAGATGGGTTCCGCCGGCGAGCACAGCCAAGGCACTCCGGTACAAACCATCGCGCTGACGGAGCGGGAGAGGGACGAATATCAGTTCTGGTCATCGCGCGTTATTCTCAGCGAGGGATACGCCAACGGATCGACAAGCATCGCCTTATAATGATCGCTAAGAGGTCACAGCATAGTACACCACGCATTCGCACAGCGTCTTTGTGTGCCGCCGATATTCGAGACTATCTAGATTCTGGGCGGAGCAAGGCCTACGCAAGGCTGCCGCGGAAAGGATTTCCTGCTTCGAGACTTCGTGTGTAAGCTGAAGCCGAAACAAGTTTTCGCTTTCCGGACTTGGACTTACATAGCCAGCCCAGAAAGCTTCCCAACGTAGGTACTTAGAGTCTCCGACTCAGTAGCTGATCCCTCTCCTATCATCTCGGACCGCACGCGAAACATCTCGCCTACCAGTGAAAGGGAGACGCGAAAACACCTGTCTATCACGCCCTGTGCCCCAATCTACCAGGCGGTTAGACAATGGCACGCCTCGAAGCTAACAGGAGCTAAGCAGCAGTCTCGTAACGAGACTAGCGAGGTGAAGTCCTAAAGAAGCAGCAACGGCGGCGGACTCTAATAGCCGCTCATGGCAAATACTCAATACACACCCTCGGTGCAGATCACCGAAATAGAAGTACCATACCCATAACAGCTCCGAAATAGACGGAGCTGTGCTCCCGCGGTCGTAAGATTCGTATCTACCCACCCACCTACCTGTACCACCGCCCAGCCCAGATATTGCCTACATGTACATACAGACCCGTAGATTGTATCTAGATACAAATCAAGCTTTTCCCACCCGATTGGCCAGCCTGCCGAACTGCGAGGCCAACCCGTCCGTCGTAAGGGGGTGGCGTCCGTATCGACGTCTCGTCGACCGACCAATAGGGCAGGGTAGGGCAGGGCAGGCTACGAGTGAGCTCGTTATGTTAGTTCGGGAACGGAATAGTTATACGAAGCTTCGATATCGCGATGGAATTAAGCTGAATACCTTACCTACCTACCCGTGCCTAATAGCAAGACCACACGCGGAATCCTTCCGAAATACCCACTGCTAGTCTAGATAGATATCTAGACGCCGTCAATCTACAACATACCGGCGTCGTTAGCCGGAGAGGTAGCGTACGCAATCTCCTTCCAGCCAGCTAAAAAAGCCCTTCGCCTGCTCTGTATCCGGTAACGTGACCTCATCCCCCCTTTTGTTTTACGTTAAGTTATATAAGGTATCTAGGTATGTAAGCTATACAGACTACGGGAGATCCGAACTCATACCGGTACCTCACGTGTCTGCCCGCCCCTTTTGCGTACGTAGTATTTTTTAAAAACAGTACTACTTAAAAAATCTTTTAATTGTGTTAGGGGGGGTTTCAAATCACCGGGCGGATTACATACCCTAGGTCTAGCCCGCTCGATCCCCAGTCCGGGGTAAAGAAAACGGTGGGAATTAAGACTCGTGGCGACGAGTCGGTTTATCAGTAACGAAAGGAAAAAGCTATTCTGGGTCGGTTGGGTTGTCTGGATAATCTTTTATGTATACGGAATAGGTAGCCTAGGTAGCATCAGATGGTTTTGTCCCCGGTTCACTCACGACACGACACGACACGGATTTCACAAATATATTAGATATATGTAGGCAGAAGAAGCTTGTATTGGTATGTACAGTTATGTCCCCCCAACCTAGCTAGGTAGATAGATAGCTTTGACCAGTGCTCATCGGTCATATTTCTAAGCACGGCGACAAAAAAAGGGGGAGCTCTGTTTCGCCCAAGCCGTGCAGGAGCCCAAGATATTCAAAGGGATCCCAAGCTCTCAGGACATCTCGAATAAACATTCCAAACCCGGCTCCTTTTTTTTTTAGAAAAAAAAAGAAGGCGGGGAGTAAAAACCAGATAAAATCGTAGACGATTCGCCATAAATTCAGAGTTTCTTTTCTTCTTGAAAACGTTCCAACTAGAGTGATGGGGGGTTGTGGCGGATCCATTCGAGTCAACGCCAAGTGGGTGATCAACGGTGATGATCCCGTGTTCTGAAGAGATATGTGCGGAAAGAACATATACACTGGGGGGGTTTTCATGCAACGCTTCAGATCTACCGCAAAGACCACGAATCTCCCATGGTAGGTGTCGAATAAACAAGCACCTAGATGCCTATAAGCTTTGGTAACGCTATGGGGCTGGAGAATGCGAAAGAATCATTAAGTAGGCAGTAGGAGGGTATCAATGCGATGCAACGAGGGGAAAACTCGTTTCTAGCGGCTTTTTTTTTCTTCTTTCTCTTTTTGTTTCCATTTTCGTCTTTCGCCGTAATCCATAGGCTAATGTCCATATAATTAAAAATTCTGAGAAATGCCAGCGCTTTGTTGGTGATATTGAGATGGGTTTTCAATTCGCGTGTTTCGCCGGGCCGGGTTGTCGCGGATCACAGGCTGAATCGGACTATTCGAGGCGTCGGAGTATGGATCACTGTAGGGGTTGTTGTTACCATACTGATCATAGTAACCGGCGCCTCCGTAGGCCACGTTCTCGCCAGAGCCGTCGGATCGCCCGGCAGCGCTATATGAAGAGGAGGCGTTCGAAGGACCTCGGTGAACATTTCCGCCACGGTTATCAGCCGATGAAGGACCCATAACACCGAGAATTTCGCCCTCGGGAGACTGTGATCGATCGCTCATCAAAGGTTCGCCTGATACCCTGTTAGAAATAGGTCCTTGAACCGGTGGAGTTCCGTCAGAATAAGCCGCACCTGTCGCGCCACCAGACATGGTAGTAGAGCCCTTGCGACCGCTAGAGCCCGCAAGAGTAGTCGATCCCCAACCGCGATAACCGGCAGATGTATCTTCATTCATTTCATAAGTGCCAGCTGCGCCAACATTCGGGAGCGTAGGGTCGTTGTTTGGGTTATAAGCATAGTCTTCCACTTCTTTCCTCCGCTCCTCCTCTGCATCCATGCGCCGCTTGTGCCTTCGCCAGAAATACAGACCGGCCAGGACAATCAGAGCTACACCAACGACGGGAACGACGACAGCGACGGCGATCTTTTTCTGCTGGCTTAAAGCGGTAGCCGAGCTACTTCCCCCTGGATTAAGGGACGGGGTACCCGAAGCCGAAGCACCAGCACCAGCACCAGCGCCAGTGCTTACACTAGAAGGTTGTGACGCAAAGGATGTGATGGTGGTTGTTCTCGTAGACCCATTTGAATCGGTAAAACTCGACACCGTGTCCGTGGTAGTTGTGGGCGCTGCTGTAATTGTGGACGTCGATGAGCTTGGTGTCTCGGTGGTCGAGGGAGTACTGCTAGGCGAAGTAGAAGAGGGAGTCGTAGTCGTAGAGGTAGGAGGCGGAGCGCTTGTCGGAGTTGGAGTTGTGGTTGTTGGGGTCGAGGTCGTGGTTGTCGGTGGCGGCGGCGGCGGCGGCGTCGTCGTCGAGGACGACGTAGTCGTAGGTGGTTGAGATGTTGTCGTGGGGGGATCACTAGATGTAGTAGAGGGTGGTGGATCGGATGTGGACGGAGGTGCTGAAGAAGAGCTGGCTGGATCTGAGGGCACAGTGGAGGTAGGCGGACTACTGGAACTCGCAGACGGGGCGTCCGCGGAGGAGTTGGGCCCCGCGGAGTTGGGGATAGTCGACATTGCAAACTGACGCTTCCCCTGCAACTCTATTCTCGAAAGTTGTCTGGTTAAGGGCATTATATCAGTACCGACGTTGAATATTGAACCGCAGGTATAGTCTAGATGCGATTGACGGACGGTGTTTGTGAGCCAGGCATGTGTAGTTGAGGCAGATAGGCGCATCCACACAAGCGTCAGGGGGGATGAGTACAAGTTCCGCCAAGAAATAGCACCATTGACTCGATGATGAAGAGTAGGCAGGCTGGACTGCCGGACGAGATAATTGTGCGAAGATTCACAGAGCAATTCATCAGTAGATGGAGCAAAATTGCATTGCTTACCTTGGTTGACGAGAGGTGGGCCGGACGGACGAGAACGGCTCGAATGCCAGTAGATAAAGGTGGAGAGACGCGGATTGTCTTGGGAGGACTGAATTGTTGATGAGACACAATCAGGAGACGGCAAGATGAACGGTAGCTAAAGGGCCAACCACCGAGCAAGCAAGCCAGCCAGCCAGCCAGCGACGCAGGCGAAGACAAAACAAAAAAAAAAGACAAATAGAGACAAAAAGAGACAATACAATGGTAGGGACAGGGCAAAATAAAAAGAGCAGGGACGGACGCTGGCGTTGCCGTCCCGATAATGTTATGCACAGAGTGTATGTGTCGGGTAACGGGGGTTTTACTAAGCACTGCTGGTCGGGCTCAGCAGAGTCCACTGCTCAGCAGAGCGCTGCCACTTCTGGATGGGCGCTCTTCTGGATACGTGTAGGTCTGGGTTACAGCCTGCCTGACATGGCAGGCCAACACTAGCGATGCAGTATTTCGTGGCGCAGTCGATCTTCTCTCTCGTGTTCTTCTGGCGTATTTCTGGTCTTTCCAATGAACTGCTCTGAGAGAGAGAGCGAACTTCAATACATAGGATAAGGCACCAAGCCATGCTGTATCTACCTACTGCAATGCCCAACTGGAGAGAAGCAAAGCGAGGGAATAACGCTTATACGGAGGGTAACCGAGGTAATGCCTCCGGTCTTTAGTGCACTTATAAGCAAGTCGGCAATTTGCCGGCTGACAAGAACTCGAAGCAGAATATTAAGGGGAATTCACTGGTATAACGAGATTCCTCGGGCCTCCCCTCCGAATAGTTGGTCACCTTGGGTAGTCCGTGCTTCGTACTTCGTATACCTACAGTACCCATCATCTATCTAGACCATTTGCGTGGCTCGACGTTGACCCGTTTCCATCTCCACCATCTGCTTCGCTGCTACACCACCTGCACCGAATTAGACGTCTTGGGAAAGTCACTGCTGGTATTAATCGATTCTGCTCGTTACATCGCATGGCATGAAGTTGGGGTTTGTTCCGCGTCGGTGCTTACTTGGTATATTCTGTCGTGTTCTTCTGCACGTAAAGCCTGTTATTTGGTCGTGAAATCGTGGCGTCGGTAAATACAGTATCCAGAATGCAGAATCCAGATAGGTAAGTGAGGGCCGACGGTGCGCGTGGAGATATCGTTGGTACGCTAGGTTTATTTTAGGCATGTAATTTTAATGATTCGGTGCAGTTTCGTTCCAGGCTGCCGTGATACGGTCCATAGTACGGGATACAGTGCAAATAGTACGGATAACGCAACCGGCTACCGTCTGTCCATCAGCAGCAGAACGGCCGGCGTGCAATAGTTAGTTAGGGATCGAAATAACGAACAGACGCCAATCAGAACACCAGGACGAAGTCATTAGATTTGTCTTTATTGGGCGCATTTCCTGTGCATTTCCTGTGCATCGTGAACCCGCCCTGCAGCGCGCATGCCGCTGTACATGCCGCTGTACATGACGCCTGTAATACTTACAGGCGGGACTTACAGGCGTACTCACAGGCGGTACAAGCCCCAGGCGTTACCTAACTTCAGCTGTGCGTGTCGCCCCATGGCGCACGACATGCGCTGGCGCCGGGATAAAAACACAGTCCCTGCTCAAGGTACGGCACGGTGCCGCAGGGCATATATAAGATTTAAAGTCGCGGCGCGATTGGGCGAAGGATTGATGATGTGCTCCCATAGTCTGGGCTGATCCTTGCAGTGAATCCAGGGTCGGGGCCTTGCACCGTACATCAATGCCGGGAGGCCTGGGCATCTCGCACTGTCTGGAATACAGACAAACTGCCAATTCGATTCTGAGTTATTCTTCTCGTTCTTTAACAAGAATCATGGACTCAATACAGACCAGGAACCTGCGAATACCAAGATACCCACGGAATAGCGTACGCTATGGTAAGTGGTAGTTATGCATTAGACGCTGCGTTAGACGGCATAGTATTACTAAGATCCGAGAGCACTAGGAACACGCTACAGTAGGGCCCGCAAGGAACAGCCACGATCGCTAACTATAGGTACGCCGTGGGACGAGCTACCTGGGCTACACGCAAATGCATCAGTCTAAGAATGATCCTTCGCCGCACTCCGTACGTCGCATCTACGGTAGGCTTGTGTTCGATGAGTATGGGTCTTGTACGCTAGACAATCTAGGTATCACACAGAAAGGCGGCCCCGATGTCACGCTCGATGTCACGAGCGTACCGGTGCTCGAGATGGTGCAACAATGAGCGTAGCGTAATGTCCGGCTCTGACGCCGATAAGGGATTAGAACGTCTCGGGTGATCTAGTCTACCTATTTCGTTGGATAGGGTATCCAATTAGGTAGCAAAATATGAGTGAATCGCATCGTATTTGAGGTGGCCGTAGATCATATTAAGTAGCCAGGCAGTAGATAGGCATAACATCAGCTTCAGATCACCGAAGCCCAAGAAACAGTTGATTCCTGGCAGGTAATTCGACACCAGAGGTGCAGTGTATACAGACCAGAACGACCCGGGCACCCCTTTCAACAGAAGACAACGCCTAACGATATCCAGGCCATCACAGTTAACAGGTACCTAGGTAGTAAATAGTAATGGGACATCTGATACACCAAATATTATGTATGACAAGGGTCAGTTTCGGTCTCTTTTCTTCTTTTTTCATTCAAAATCAGCTTCCTTGGCTCAGTTCAACCCGTAAGGCAAAGGCTGGCTGTCTAGCTAGGTTGCGATGAGTATAAACAGAGGGTTTGTCTCCAATACCGTAACGTGACAAGGGTAAGCGTGGTTTCCTTCGGCCCAAATACTTTCCACGTGCTCGACGGAATAAGTTCTTCGTGACGGTATAAACAAAAAAGGGCCCCGGGGAGTTTATTTGCCAGTTCCTTCGCCCGTGAATAGTAATTCCACGTGTTTGTGAACAACTCCCGACCTCACTAAGGTTGGCGAAAGGTATTGAAGAGGAATAAAAATAAGACACTAACAAATAAAGCATATTGGACGGATTTTTCTTTCTCGAGGGAACTTGATGGACATAACTAATAACGGGGTTCCCCCATATACAACCCAATCCGATCTATTAACTCCCACGCCATGATGTCAGATATACCAAGTTTGGACAGGGCTGCCTCTAAATGCGCCGCGATGTCGGGTCGTGTCATGAAACGAAATATAGAACTGAATTGAGTTGAATTGAAATTGAAATTAAGTACGCATGTCCCAGCTCGGCTTCAGCGTGTCATTAAGGGCCGACTGTGTGAAGACCGTGTCGCTCGGCAGGCGGCTGATTCGCCCTGCGCCGGAACGGATCGCACTCAGGCCCATACCCGATATGCCGCTGTGCATGCTGTGGACGCTGCCCGTCTCGCTCATTACTTCAGGGTCCTTGAACCGGCGCGGTGGCGCGAAGTCAAGCCCTGTAAACGTGCTGGACTTACGCAGCAGGTGCCTTTTGCAGTGTTAGTCGTCGATACCTATAACGAAGGAAAGAGAGAACTTACGGGCTAGGAAGCGCCGGCGTGTCATCGAACGCGCTGACCAGCGGCGAGTGGACTGGCACGTTTACCTTATATGGGAGGCGCTCACCGAGCGGGCTTTGAGACCGACCGGCTGCCTGATCCTTGAACGACGGAGGCGGGGCGAAATCAACGGCGCCCATGAGAACGAATGAATCGTCCTTCAGCTTAGAGGGTGTGGGTAAGCTGTTGAGAGGAGCCGGCGGCGGCATGGGCCTCCTTGGCTGGTTACCCCAACGAGGGTTTGAAGCTGACGACCCAGGTCGCGGGCTCCTAGCACCCCATCCGCCATTTGACATGGCCGACCCAGCCCTTGGTCTGCCTACAGGGCCACCAGACAGGGGAGATCCCGGATAAGGTCCACGAGGACCTGGCGGGCCACGTTGTCCGGGTCCGGGCATCGGCCGCCGGTTGTTTGGCGGTGGCGTCATGGCACGACGGGTAACAGGCTGGGCGTACGGCATGACAAAAGCTTTCGTCGCCGGATCGAAGTAGGGGGCGTCGGCCAAGGCGCCGTTATCATAGTCCTCGTAGTAATTCACCGGCTGCGGCATCGGGGGACGGTTCTGATCAGGCTTACCATCTTCGAAATATTCCTTGTAGAATGAACGAATACGGTTAGCCCGGAACTCGGGATCCTCGGAATCAAGAAAGTCGTCCGGAGGCAGTGGTCGAAGACCAACAGACAGCCTCCGGTTGTCTTGTCCGGGCACGCCTAGGCCGGCTGGACGCAGCTGCGTCTGCTCCTGGTTGGCAGCCATGTGAAGCTCATCATCTGGTTGGGCGCTGAATCGATTATCATCGAATTGAATTTCGTCAGCGTAGCTGTGATATTCTTCGATGATGCTCGGCGGTCTAATAACAGGCATTGATTCCTTACGCGGTGGCCGAACAGCGGTAGGAGTAGCAGTAGACTCAGAATTCCGGGAAGTGGATGAGGCTTGGGAAATGTGACGATCCTTAATGTTCGGGCCATCAGGGAGGCTATGACTGCTAGATTCAACTTGGGGCAATGAATCCCTCTGGCTGACAATCTCAGCAACCATAGGTTGGTGGTCATCCTTCGGTCCAAGAGATGAAGTACGAGAGCCGTGCAAGACCGGCTTGTTAGAGGCCGATGTGGCAGCAACTGGCGGCTCCTGAATACCGGGGACCCGGGCTACCATGGGGCCATCGTCGACAAATCGGAACTCATTCTTAGCTGGAATTGAGGGTATTTCATCTACGGGTCCTCTAGGATGGGGGAAAGGCTGGGCAACAGGGAGCGGCGACTGTAAAGGAGATGCCGGGCCATGACCAGGACCGTCGCCACTGGGGCGCGTTTTGGATGTGAAGATGGAAGATGCCCTGTCAGTGGGGCCCCGCTTGAAAGATTGCAATGAACCAACATCGCTACCAGTATAGTCCGCAACAGGGCGATAGGGGTCATCACTCTGAAGGGTCTTCGCAATAGAGTTAAATGACTCCCGGGAATTTTGTAGGTTAGGTGGGAGAAGATAAGGGCTGGAGAGATTCATGTCCATTGATAGCTGCGGTTTGTGGGCAAGATCTTTCTCCTTGCCAAAGAAGGCGCTTTTTCTCTTGTTCCCTTTGGGTTGCACATTGTCCTGCAGACCAAAGTCCATCGATTTGAATTTGTTCGTAGATTCCTCGCGTCTCCTTCTGAGCACGCCTTTCCGAGCGAAAAATGCCAACCCGATGATAGCGGCAACTAAGGGAATTCTATGACATGTTAGCCAACACGAATTCCAAGAGTTTCTTTTCAGGACACTAACACAACACTCAGGGCGATAGTAGTCGTATTGGAATCCCCCCCTGATGCCGGCTTCTCCCCTTCCGCTCGGGTCGTAATTTGCATAACATTATGCTTCGGTTCCAGCAACTCAGGCGGGTTCAAATCCAGACCCTCAAATTGATCTGTGTTTTCCGATGCGATAAATGACCGCCGGCTGTGTAGGTGGCCATGGCTATGGCCATGAATATGGCGAGTAATCATAGTGCCGGTAGCACTAGAGACTACCTATCCCGACTAAGCCGCAGAGCGAGTACAACTGGGTTTGCCCAATCTGCGCCGATAGTCGAAAGAAGATCCAATGTCGGAATCCAGGCAAAATGTCAAAGACTACCCTCGTATCTTGGTCGGCCAGGAACGTTGACGTGGTCGTATGCGACAGCAGCTAACATGAAAAACCGCTTCTCAATGTTTCAGGGGTGTCAGCATAGAACGTTCAGGTCAAGATAGTAGTCCTGATGTGAGTAGCCGGCCTAGAGTCGAATGAGAGACTTGGGTGAGTGGCGGAAAAAGAGCGACTTCAAAGTTGGATTGAAAGAATGGCGTGCCCGCTGGCAGTAGGCGGTTGGGTTTGACGGTGTATTGTCGAACTGCCCGAACAATAAGGTAGTTAGAGGAAAAGAGCAAAGGGAAGAGAAAAAGGCGAATGGGAACGAAGGAGAGGGTAGCAGCAGCGGTGGACCCTTGGGATCTGTCCCGACTCCCTTGTCCAGGCGTGTCCCGCTACTACTGGGCGGGAGGTCCAAGGAGCCAACGAATGACCATCCAATACATTTGTATAAGGGGAAATGAGTGACGACGGGGGTTGCGGGGCCTCGGGGGGATTCTAGACCAACTGGCGACGATGAGCGCACAGTGCACGCACCGTCCACGCGTCCCGGGTCGCCCTCCAACGCACGCGGGATCTGTAAGCCCGTTTTCATCTGGCACTGTGCAGGCGCGGCCGAATCAGGATGGAGGACGTTCAACTTATTAATCCCGAAAGCTGCAGAAAAGGGGCTGCTGCATTCAGCCTCCGCCCTGTACCTGCACTAGCGTCTGAAGCCGGGGACAGAGATGGCCATCGAGACAAGCGAAGAGGCCCGGTGTGGCAGTCTCGGCACAGTGTGCTTTGTCTTCGCTTCTACTTCGATGTTCCGCGTAATATGTCTGCAAACCTCGGGTATTCATGGCACAGTAAAGACAGGCTCTTACTGTGTCAAGACTCACGAGTCGGATTATCGTGTCCTGATATTTCTGGCTCTAACTCATCCGTAGATAAGGTAGGCTTCATATTGTTAATAGGCGTGTGATTGGCAGTATGGAGTAGGTTCCTGGATACCGTGAACCTACCTACCATTTTCATAAGCCAACTCTTATCACAGCGGTATGGTTTTGGTACCTCGAATTTCTGCTTGCATTGTCATACCCGCCAGTACCTTAAACTTAAAGCAAATCCAGGGTTCTATCTCCTGCGTACAGACCGTACTCAGTACGGAATACGGAATACCTATGCCCGTACACGGTAAGGCTTTACCCAGCATCACTGGGACATAGGTAGGTAATACCGCTACCTAACAACAGGGCCGTAGGTTTCGCCTAGGTAGTTTTTGAACTTCATTCTAACTAATAAATTTTCCTCTTCTTTATAGATAACTATTTAGAGACGGTAGCTGTCGTTAGGACAAAGCCCTCCTTGGTTGTCCTAACTGGTAGACTACCAGGTCGTATACAGTCCGTCGTGTAAATTCTGTAGCTCATTGGATCCACAGGCCATGCGTACCGTGTACCGGAACCCCAAGCAGTTTGTGCGAACGGAGGTACGATTTACTTAGTAAAAAGATTGCGCAGCTATGCCGGTAGCTAAGTACATACCTGGGCATATACCAGGACTCAGCAGCAGGCTGAGCAGCGCATTCTCCTAAACGTTGCCGTCGCAGTTACAGTATTCTGATTCTTTTGTTTCCGGCTTCCGTACGGAATATCTGCCTCCCAGGACCATCCCCAGCAGTGTGCCGTACCCAGTCTTCACACGGTTGTTTTTGGAAAATGTCACACTACCTGTAGGGCGTCCGGTAGTGTAACTATCTACGGTTCTTGGCGTCGTTGTTATGGCCAGCCTAAGCTTGAGTAGGGCTAGCGGCTTCAACGGTTACTACGCAAGAGATAAAACAAGACAAAACGATCGAGGAATATAATTTCAGGGGCAGTTGGACACGCCGTACACGGTAGCTGCGGTATTAGGTACTGTACCCATTGCTACTTAAAGTCTTGGCAGGACTCAGCATCCCTCATCTTGGTCGCATCTATAAACGGAAGTCCGATTTGTGCCCGTAAAAGTGTTGATCGGACTCAAGTGTGCGAAGACGACAAGACATCGTCTATATCGAACGCCGGCTGAGAATTTGCTATGGAGTTAGGTATATGTTTTGAGGAAGAATACGGATTCGTACCACAATCGTGACGGCAGCACGAACGACATACCTAGGAGCCACGCGACAGTAAAGAGCAGTAATAGACCTCGTGTTTGTGTCATTGCCATGATACCATAGCCGATATTACTTCATGTGCCCAGCAGTGCGATAGATAGGTCTTTTTGAAACAAACAATACCCTAATACTCTATATAACGTATACAAATGTATCGTTACTTGGTCTGATAGAATCCTGATGAGTATTCGAGCAGCCAGCTCTTCTCGATTTTCGTAATCTCACGGATAAACGTTTTGCTGCCCGTCTCCATGACTTCATGGAAAATTACCCAGTCAGCTTTCCGATTAAACATTAAAGAGCTGGGATGGGCGTAAAGAGTCGTTCCACCTTCAACGTTGCGGTAGCTACCATCGGGTTGCATTTTTGCTGCCTGAGCAAAGTAGCCCGCTGTTAGGCATCTGCGGACTCGCTCTGCCCTTCCCTCACGAGATGCCTTGGAGCTTTCGTCTATACTAATACCAAAGCGTTCCATATAGCGTTTCAACTGCCCGCGTATGCTCACAGCTCGAGTCAATGCTTTGAAATTAAGGTGATTCTCGTGGCAAAATCTGGCTTCCCCCTTCCCCTTTGTCACGAAAGCCTGATAGACGTTGAGAAGAGTCAGATGGTCTCCTTCCTCGACAGCAAACTTCCGCCTAGCAGAGTCCATTTCCTTTTTGCCTCGATCCTGTTGAACCCATACGGTCCCACCAAGACTTGTCATAGCCGCGATAGTAAGGATCTCACTCAGACAGTCAAAGGAAGACGCACTCAAAAGCGTCTTCGCCATCATTGGCTCAACAGCGAGTTCTGCCATGCGCATGCCAAGGGGTCGGGTAAGTTTAGCATATTCGTCAAGCGCACCAAGTGAATAGAGCAACTCTGTTGCTTTGATCATGAGCTCAGCAGGTGGCGGTGTGAGATACTCAAATCGCACGACATTGTCAATGCCAAGCGCTTTGAGCTGAAGTATGAAAGGTGCAAGATTCGACCTCTGGATTTCTGGCGGATTTGCGTCCGGAAGATGTTGGTAAGCATCTTCAGTAAAGAGGCGAAAGCACTTCCCGGGCTTGGTACGGCCAGCCCTACCTGCCCTCTGTGCTGCCGACGCTTTGGATACCGGAGTGACTGTCAAGGATTCTATGCCACTCTGGGGATCAAATGCTCTTAATTTTACAAAGCCCGAGTCTATGACATAAACAATCCCGTCTATCGTCACAGATGCTTCAGCTATGTTTGTAGCAAGTATAACTTTCCGTGTATTTTCTGGTGGTGTATCGAAGACATACATTTGTTGCTCTGTGGTCAGGCCGGCATAAAGGGGTAGGGCCAGAAGTGATTGAGCGCCAGGTTGGAGATTAGCCGACCGCTCACTAATGGTTTGAACAGCACTGTCAATCTCTTCTCTGCCAGTCAAGAAGACAAGGATATCGCCATCCGGCTCGGTATTATGGATATCGAAAACAGTAGAAACCGCCCTTTCGACATAATTCTCTGCTGGAGATTCTAGATATAATACGTCGATCGGATATGTTCTACCTTCGAGGCTGATGATTGTGCCAATTTTCTGGGCATTGTTGTTTGCGGACTCTTGGTTTTCAGAAGATTCAGAGAAAAAATTGAGAAATTCTTCAGCCTGAAGTGTAGCACTGCTGATGATTATACGGAGTTCCGGTCTGCGCCGCCGAATTTTCTTTAAAAGTCCAAGGAGAATATCGGTGCTTATGGACCTTTCATGGGCCTCATCGACCATGATAACAGAGTAACGTGAAAGTAAGGGATCCGCCAGAGCTTCCCGAATGAGGAGGCCATCGGTCAAGAACTTGATGCGCGTAGCAGCAGAAGTAACGTCTTCAAATCGGATAGAATAGCCAACCTCCTTGCCTAGCTCACAGCCATACTCTTCTGCTACCCTAATGGCGACGGTTGTAGCAGCTACTCGTCGGGGCTGGATGTTGTTAGTAAACGATATAGATAGCGCTCAGGAATAGACGGACGCACCTGGGTGATGGCTATTAATTTCCCTTCGGCACACCAACCTGCATGTTCGAGAAACTGGGGGATCTGTGTGGTCTTCCCAGACCCAGTTTGGCCAACAACAATGGTGATTGGGAATTTCTCGATGAGATAGAGTAGGCTGTCATGATGTTTGGTGATGGAGAGAAGCGCAGCAGGCTTATGCAGTGCTGGGATGAAGTTCGCGAGACCAACTTCAGACTCTGCCATGGCCAGGATTCCAGAGCTCACCCACTACAATATTATTAGGGTCCCTATTATTATTGATTATATCGCTCACGTTCCCAGAGATGATATTTCGTCCTGTCATCGTCGGACACAGGAAACAGAGCTGAGTTTCATGAGGCCATGCACATATGCAGCAAAATCGAGCTTCATCGAGGGCGGTAGGTTCCAAGACGACACACGGAAAAGGTAGACATTTAACAGTTATCGTCAGTCTACGCAATGTAAACTGTTAGTGAAGTACATAGCGCCCGACGAGGGTGGCGCAGTCAATTCATTACTTCGATATGCTTAATAAGTACATAGAATACCGAGTCTAACCAGTCTCAGAGGGGTAAACTACCACCCAGTCGCTGCCTGCAATGTGGCGCAGGCAGAGACGTTGGGCGCGTCACCATTTCAGCGTTGCGCAATTGTCGCCCCTCCTACGCCCCAAACCAGATGTACCGCATGTTTCCAGCTCCTCGTAATCTTCGAAGGTAAGATAATCCTGATTTCATGCAACTTTTATAGTTATCACCGCTGCCCAACCAACCCTCTGTTCATACTTAATACATATTTATCTGGCCAACTCGTTCAGCATCTAACACGATGTCAGCGTCTCCCGACCCAGTGAGTTCCCAAGTAGCGGCGTGGGATTGCACCGTTCCAAACCGCAGATTCAATGGTTCCCCCTAATATCCTTAATATCTACAACCTACTTAGGCAGTAACCCAACATTTCTCTACAAAGCTGCTAACACGACTCGCATTCTTCCCAGATCAAGACCAAAGAGAACCCGATCCCGCTAGCTGCCCCCGAATCTCCAACCACTGTGCGTCCCTTCGACATGGATGACGATGACGTTCCAGAGACTGGGGTGCTCGGCAACTCTGCGACAACAGCACCCCATGCCAACACAGCTGTGTCTGGCGAGGACGTCCCGCCCGCGCAACCACCTCGGCCTCTTACGGCGCAGCAGAAGAATCAGCAAATCCTTAGGGAAGCCTTTCCAAGTATAGATGCAGCTGTCATCAACGCTGTTCTCGCCGCGAGCGGTGGCCAGATTGATCCTGCCTTCAACGCGCTCCTCGGTAGGGGATTCGCCAGAAAACCGTATCAGCGTTCCGACTAATTATAGTCAGGCATGAGCGATCCCGATGCCGTTCGAAACGATCCTCCGACAGAGCCAACCCCGCCTCCGAAACCACCGCGGCCGGCTAACCCCGCTGCCCTCTCTCAACTAGAGGCAGATGAGCTCTATGCTCGCCAACTGGCTGACCATTATGATAATGTCGGCGCCTACGAGGCAAGGACTATGAACCGCAGCCCCGGGGGCCAACACCGCAGCCGACAGACGGGCTTGAAACCCAACGAGATGTACGATCGAGAACATAGCTTTGTCGATGATGACCTTCCGGTAATAACCGAAAATATCCGCAAAGGGTTTCTCGAAACTCAGACTAAAGTCAACTCTTGGTTCACCAATCTGAAAAAGAAAATCGACGGCGAATATGATTCAGAGGAGGACGAAACCCAACCCTCTAAACACCGCCCCCATCACGGTTTTAGCAGAAGAAGCGGCGAGAGCAGCCGCCAGAGTGCAGATTACCATCGTTACGATGCAGACCCGGAAGTCTTGAGCGATGACTTTGCCGGGATGAGGCTTAATACAGACGGCAGTAGGTATATCCTTGAGCGTACCTAGATAGCTATAGCTAATGAGACCTCAGGACCCGCTCCAAGCCAACAATCTAATAACCCAAGCCTCAACAAACCACTCCCGACTACTACTCCTGCCAAGCCCGATAGCCGCAAGGTTTCTTTTAGAGACACCGTGGAAGATATCGGACCATATGATGCGTCGCCTAAATTCCCTCCCAAAGATAGCGCTGCGGGTCCACCTGCTGGTAAGCAGAGCAAGTGGCAGCCATTATCAGCCGTCGAGCCTAGTCCAATTACCGAGAACGATCCTTTCAGCTTAGGGGACAGTGAAGACGAGAAGGATACGAGAGGTGGCAATAAAGAGGTCAGGATGGAAGATAGCGAGAGACTGAAAAAGGCCACCGCTGATGCCATCGGAGAAAGTTTAGTCGGCTCTTCCGCAAAAGCTGCTGATGGAAAGAAAGAGTAGCGTGGTGAGTTGCGAATTGAAGATGCCTCGGGTTCAGTTTGTTTGATTATGGAGATGACATCCTCGGGGACTAGTCCGTGTTTCCTCCTGTCCTTTGCCATTTTGAGGTGAGAGAGGGGCAGCCAGTGTATTTTATATATGGCCCCATTGGAGAGAGCTTGTCTTTGTTGCTGCTTACCATATCTATAGTCATTATCGTTATAGGTAGTTCAACTGAAGCTGTTGCAATTCGTCTGGAGTTACTGATGAGACAATGGAGGGATGTATATGATACCAGAATGAATAGACTTGCTCGCACCGCACTCACACCGTGTGAGTCTCCGGACCACTTTACCCGCTGGGCCTGTGTGGTTGGGCAGATAGACTTCCAAACTACTTCGAGTTCTGCGATTATGTGTGTATACCAGGTAGTATCTACCGCAATGCTGTATATGCGGAGGCTCCCCTGACAGGGTGGTATCTCGGCCCCCGGGGCTTCGCTTGATGCCACCCGCACACAGTCAGCTGTATCGCGAGCATTGAATGATGCCGCCTCGAATTGGCGGATTGCTCGTAGCCAACGTCCGGGTAGGTAGTGCATCTATATCATAGACACTATATAATGTGGTGTTATCCCAGGTGCTGCCGCCGGGTAGACTAGAGAGAACATGGCTCAATATAATCAGAAATACATCATGTAGGCGTATATTAATTGCCGAATACAGGTAAGAATAGCCTGAGTATGCGAATGGCCCTGCTCGGTACTTTACGTCACACCCGCTCAGGCTCTCTCTTTCAAGTCGAAAGACGCTCGTGTAACGCTGGCATACGCAATAGATAAATGCTCTTGTACGACCGCTCCGTCCGGTCCCGGCCGCCTAGGCATGATGTAACTCATTCTCCGACTTTTTCCTGTGATTTTCGATGCGGCGTGGGATCAATGTCATATACTCTGGCGGAATACCGCACCTTCCCCGTCGCTGTATCCCGGGTTCCGTTTGCAATGTTGAATGTTGGGGTTATACTTACTGCATAGTGAGCCGGGGTTGGACAGAGTCGAGCATCTTTACAGATGGCTATTGAATTTTCAAGTCTTCAATTGGCCTGATCAGGCTCTGACTTAGGTAACGTCAATTCTTTGGCCAATGGGGATAACACGCAGCAATAGACGCAGCAATAGATGGATACTCTGGTAAGTGTCATATACGACGTCCACGTTTCCTATCTAGTCAACTCTGCAATTCATAAACGGTGATATACAAACTGGGGATTAGCTCATGAAGCAGATGAATATTACGGTAGTATACAGAAACCCGTCATATTAAAACGAATGACGCAATCCCCCACGAGGATGAGTATTGAACTGAACAATAAACCCGAGCTCAGAAAAGATTATGTAGGTGAACCCCGTGCCGAAGCCGGAGAAAAAACCCTCCTACGGAGCCAGCAACACCTGGATCCGAGGTGATGCCTCGAGGCAGTTGTAACGGGCATTTATATCTTCCGGAGCTGGCATCCTCGGGAATACTTGTAGCCGTGACTTGAACGTATTTGTTGGTCGGGTGCTCGCCGTCGACGAACCAGAGGGAGTCTGACATGCGGCACGGCACAATTACCTACTGGCAATGTCGTCCGCGTATGGGTATTCACAGTCGCACGTGAGCAGTTGCCGTTTAAGTCGTTACATAGTCCCGTGCAGTTTACCTGGTCATAGTGCACAACCTCGTCTGAGCTGGGATCCGTTGCTAGGTTAGGTTGTTGCCCCAACGACTACGGAAGTATAGGGACTGGCCTGGTAGGTATTGGTTAATAAGGAGAATACCTAAGCTTGTAGTCGCCACTAGGTATGATGGGTGGTTTTCAGTCTCCTTGAATAGGTATTGTACCTCGTTGCTCGAGATGCTTGATTTCAGGGCTTGCCGTTTGAAAAGTGATTGGCATATCTAGGAGCTGTGTGAGACTATTGACGTCGTTATAGTAGCCGGTACTAGGTGTAGGTATCCAATTGTATAGAATTTACCCTATTGGTCGGCCCAGGGTGGCTGCCAGCACTCTGCCGATACGTCTGAACAGGTGAGATGCGAACGATGTGGTGAGGAGGACGTTTGACCTGGGATTGACAGATGCGTGTGCTGCCGTTCCAAGGTTGTAGATATCGGATGAAGCGGGGCATCGGAGGCGGCCCGTGCCAAGATGGCCTGCAAAATGCTACCCATACCAGCACGTCCGTTATCCCAGCGTTCACGACCAGCTGGCTCCACCGGCCTTCTCTAGTGCAGGGCCTCATGCATGACATGTCGAGCGCACGAGGGCGAGTTCTGGGCTCCCATTGGATGATGGAGCTGTTGATGGCAATGCGTGATGGAGGCAGGCAAGTTAGACACTATCTGCCTGGTGAGCTACCCGGCACACGTGTAGGTGCTAGAAGCGATGCGGCGCGGAAGAGCGTCGCTGGCGCTGCTGACTGGCTGAGACGTCGACGGAATATGTACCTAGTGCGTGTTATGTAGATACCCGACCCGTCTGGATATGTCCTTATTGCATACGAGGTAGATACGTTATGTACCGAGTAGAGCATTCGGTTGTGATATGAGTTGTACCTGCCTGCGGAAGCAGATCGATGCTGCATGTAGTTAAATCCCGGTGAGGTGCTCGACCGCTGGAGATGGCAAGTACTTCGTGAGTACATGCAAGATCGCTAGTGGCATAGCGTACTTTAGGTACCTACTCGGTATAGGCACTTATGAAGTAATGCCATGTAGTCCCTCGACGACGGCTAGAGCTTGTACGTAACCCCACCATCATTCCACCATTCCACATGTTAATAAGGTACTCTCTCGGTATAGCCTCACGACTGTTACCTGCCTAGACAGATTTTGCCATGTTGACAAAGCCGATGTCCAGGTAGGTTCTCTATTGAATCTGGGCAGTACGTGTCTCGTTTGTTCGCCTACCCAGGTCGCCTCCTTTCCCGACGTCGGAGCAGTCATATCTCGATTCTATATTCTCAACGGTAGAGGATAGATACCGCTGGCGTTGACGTTGACGTTGACTCCCCCGGATCTATATTTACTCTCCATTCTGCCTGCCTTGTTAGCAGCCCCTTAGGCGCCATCTTGCGGCATCCGGCGCTCTCATTGCCATCCGGCTCAAGGCTCTTGGCAAATCTCTACATCCTAAGACTTGTCATATACCCTACAGCCACCTACAGCTAGCGAGGAAGGCTGTTGCCACCCTATCATCTCACTTCGCCTTTCCACGGCCGCATTCCAACGCGGATGCTTGGTGGACCTCACATCTGCATATCATTTCCTACCGTGCTGTCTTATCCGACCAACCGCGAGCCCCGTCACGCCGGGAGCACGACCAACTACCTACCGGTTTCGGCTCGTTGATGGACGACCGCATTGCATGACCACCACCGGGGATCTTTTGGGCGCATTATGACCTCCGTTAGGCTCCGCGCATTCATCCGCATTCATTAGCGTTGCCATGCCTCAGGTCGTTACGCGGTAGCCGGACTTATTACAGCCAACTAGCCCTTCGGAACCCCTCCTTGGTACCTCCCACCCCGGTTGACCGCCGTAATCGCTGCGCCTGGGCTTTTTTGTGTCCTACCAGGCGATATTATCTGCTTGACAGGCCGTGTGTGCTTATTTCACCATCCCCCCCAAAAGACTCCGATTCAGTGCCTCGAAGAAAGTACACGCACGCATCATATGCACCGAAAGGACTTCTACTCATAACGTTCAACACTACCTAGCGTGTAAACGACCCGGTTTGCATTGACCTCGCATCTGACATCCTCCGGCGATACTTAACAGCTACTGCTAGCCGCTATCTGGAGGGGAACTTCGGGGTTGTACGCCGGTGTACAAGGCGGCAGTAGAGGTTGTATCTTTTAACCGACACCATGTAAGTCCCATCTCGTAATCTGTTCCCGAGGGAAAAAGCAAAACCGGCCTCTCGTCAATGTTTCTACTACTCTACGATAAAGGCTAATTTTCCCCTTAGGAAGTTCGGTAAACAGATCCAGAAGCGCCAGCTAGAGGTCCCTGAGTATGCTGCCAATTTCGTGAATTATAAGGCTCTCAAAAAGGTGCGTTGATTAACGAGCCCTTATATAACATGTATCCGACCCGGCGGAACGCTCAAATAGCAGGCTTTCCATGTATTGGCGAGGTTCTGCTGTGTTCGTATGTACCATTGACATTAGGGCTAACTGTTATCTTTTCAGCTTATAAAAAGGCTTTCTGCTACTCCAACTCTCAGTGCCCAGAATGAGATCTCCCTCGCCCCTACGGCAGGAGACAGCCAGGCTGCTCTACAAGCAAACAAAGCAAAGTTTTTCTTCCAATTAGTTAGCCTGTCCCATCTCTCCTTTAACCATGTTCGCCATTCGACAACGGCTAATACCTCGAAAGGAACGGGAACTGGAGAAAGTTAATGCTTTCTACATTCAAAAGGAGGCGGAGGTCGGTCATTCCTAATAACACCATTCGCGACTCCTGGGTTGTGATATTGACCTCGCGCTAGCTTAAAATCCGACTTAAGACATTGATAGACAAAAAGACAAACCTTAAGTCACGACAAGGAATCTCCAGGCGATCTGCGAAATTCACTACTCTGGAGGAAAGTTTTCAGCAGTTTGCCAATGACTTGAACAAACTCCAGCAATTCATTGAGATTAATGGCACCGCTTTCTCCAAAATTCTCAAAAAATGGGACAAGACCTCAAAATCCAAAACGAAAGAGCTGTATCTTTCCCGTGCCGTAGAAGTGCAGCCTTTCTTCAATGCCCCTGTCATCAGTGAACTTTCGGACCAAGCTACGACAAGCTTGCAAGAGTTGGGGGCTTGGGCGGATGGCGACCATGTCAGTTTCGAAGGGCGGACAGAGCAGCATATAGTGAGCAGTCAGCATCTAGTTGGGACCGACGAAGGTGATGCAGACAGCTTGTTATTAGACACTGCCATCACCGGAAACTTAGAGTCCCTACGAGACTTGTTGTCAAGGATGCAGGCAGCTTCAAATTCGACACCTGCAATGGATGTTCATTTAAGGGAACGGGTTACTCGTACATTCCTTGCTGCTATCCATGAGGCCCCGCAAGCTTCACTTGAGGTCTTGTTAGCCACAGGTCTCGTCGACATCCAGTCCGAAGACGACATTAATGAACGAAACAGTGTTCATCAAGCTACAATTTATGGAAACCAATTTGTTCTAGGTGTCTGCCTCTCGGCGGGTGTTGCACTCAATAGGGCAGACGTATATGGCAGGGTTCCTCTGCACTACGCGAGTATACATGGACGCTTAGACATGTTAGAGGCTCTCCTTCAAGGTATGTTGATGCCCACTTCAACGAAAATAGAGGCGACTCCTAACACAACCGCGTAGCTGACTCCTCGGCCATCGATACGATCGATCATAATAATTTCACTCCGCTAATTCATGCAATTATCCACGGCCACCTCGCATGTGTCCAGCTACTTCTGAAAGCGTCATCTAGGTTAGATCCGGTGTCGGAGACAGACCATATACCCCTTAACCTGGCATGCGAACATGGTTCTATTGAGATTGTAGAGATCCTCCTGCAACACGGAGCGCGAATACTTCCTGATGCAGAGGGACTTTATCCACAACATCTTGTGGCTCGGTCAGGGCAGACGCCGCAGCTGCTGCGCCTATTGAAGCAGTATGGAGCAGACCTAGATCAGATCGACAAGCTCTACGGATGGACTCCATTAGTTCACGCTGCTAGCGAAGGCAATGTACCATGCCTCCAGGAGCTTCTGAGTGCGGGCGTCAATCCTAATATCCTCGATGAGAAGGACTTGCCTGCCATGTATTATGCTGCCTGGGAGGGGCATTTAACCTGTATGCAGCTACTCACACCGTTCCAAAGGGGCAAAGTTGAAAGCCCTTTGATAAAGCAAGCCACCGGTTCGCTATTGGCACCGATGGATGGCAGTGGCGGACCCGTTCCTATGTCGCTGGATGCCGATGCCATCCCAGCACTAGAACTACCTCCTCCCATTATCCCGCTGCGTCGATATGGACACAATTTCTTGGATACGAAAACCGTTGTGCAGATCAGTTTCGACGAGAATAAGCAACAACCCTTAGTTTTCTTCCATGATAGCAAATTTCCTGCTGCTCGACTGACCATCTCTTCCAAGCTGTCTGATCTCATACCGAAAAACATCATCCTGCCCTTCCAGGAAGATACTAGACTTGTATCATTCCAGGTGGATAACCTCGATACATTTACACTTGACTTTGATGTCTTTCCCACCTATGGAGCGAAGATCATCGCAAAAACCGTTGCCCTCCCAGACACCTTCAAATCCTGCTGGAAAAATTCCGATACATGCTGTCTTGCCTTATTCGATCCACGACTTCGAGCTATAGGACAAATCACCTTTAATACGCAAGTCATTAAACCATTCCGAGGAGCCCCGTTGGAGATCATGGATTTCGAGACCTACTGGAAAGCTACGAGCCAATTCGACCAAAACCCCACGATGTTTGTCACTGGTTCGAGCTTGTCTGGAGAGTTTGTTCAGCTACATGTCCAACATACTCGCGACAACGTCCCTGTAGTATGGCCCACGTGGAGGATACAATGCGGTCCTGTCGAAATACCGGTCGCGCGCCTAACCTACGATGAGTTCGCCACGGTCACGGCAATGAGTTTTGGCCGCGCGCAGCTCGCCTCGATCCCCTCTTACGGCCCTGAAAGCATAGCCGAAGTTCACCGGATCCTCTCTACAGCGGGAATCTCCGTCGAGATAGCTTTGTCTCTACTGCCCTCTTCGATGCATGTTAATCTGCAGATTCTCTACCCTTCTGAGGATGATGAGAAGAGGTTCGACATAAGCCCTACTGTGGATACAAATAATTTTGTAGATGCTGTATTAACGGTTGTATTTGATCATGCGCGAGAACAACGGGCCACTAGGCTATCGACTCCCGGCGTCGTACGATCCGTCGTCTTGAGCTCGTACAATCCGATTATGTGCGCGACTCTCAATTGGAAACAGCCGAACTTCCCCGTTTTCCTATGCAACGATCTCGGACGCGACGAGGTAATGGCGGCGCCGAACGTCATCCAGAGTAGTGGTCGGAGGACGTTTTCGGTGAAGGAGGTGGTCAGAATAGGGCAGAACAACAACCTCATGGGGCTGATTTGTAGTGCACGACTGCTGGTAAGTTTTCTTTTAATCCTATGTCTTTTCCCTTTTCTTTTTCCTCAGCTTCTTTTACCGTTACCCTTCCCAGCGTCATGGGGGATCGCCCTTATGAAACAGATTGCTCACAGAAAATCTCTGTAGGATATGGTGCCGGCCCTGCTAGACGCCATAAAGTCCCACGGATTGGCTCTCGTGGTTGATCAATCCGCCCAGTACCAGGGGCAAACAGATCCGTTTCCACGCATGCCCCAAGGCGTAGATGGCGTTCTTAGGAGTAACGGCGTGCTTCGCTTTAACGAATCAATCGACGTATAGAGGCTACTGTTATCTGGATGTAATTACATGCCTGGCCCTGGAGCCAGGACCGGAGCCGGAAGAATCTTAGACTACAGGCGGCGGCAATGGGGTTGGTTTGGTGAAGATATTCCTATCGTCCTGGGGTTACGGCTCTCAAGTTTCATTTCAGCTTTTCATTTTCAAATTTTGGCGGCGGCGGCGGTCTATTGAGAAAACAAAAAAGAATTATGGACGGACGCGAATACGGTTCGGGGCAAAGTGAAAGAAAGATCCCACCCCTTTTTTTTAAAAAAAAAAAACCCCCAAGAATATAGGAGCCGCGGGCTGATAATAATAATTCGTATTAGATGAAGCGAACGGCGCCGAAGAAACATTTCCCCCCGTCTTAGATAGATACATAACCCTCCCCTTTGCGCACGAGAGAGGAATGTCACTTTAGAAAGAGAGAGCGAGAGAAAACATTAAAAAAGGGAAAAGGGGAGAGGATGCTGGAGTTTCGTGTATAATTCTATATACCGTTGAATTGACTCTGCCCGACTGACTGGGGGGGGGGGTTTACAATTGCGCCTTGCTAGACCTGGAAGAAATGCAACCGGGAAGAAATACATGTATCTTCAACGTAGAAGGGGGAAGAAGCAAATGCTGCTCCGTGATCCACCCCTTGCCTTTCTCCTTGTCCCCTCCATGTTTCCCAGTCATCATCGGTCTCTCCCCTATCCCCTTTTTAAGTTTCCCATTCTTCCAGTCGAAAAACCAAAATCCCGCTAAGCCCCTTTATACCCATACCGTAGCGCCCCGAGCTCCCTCTCGGGATCAGTGCCACCCATGAGTATCTTAGCACCAAGGACGACGGCGTAAAGCGCCCCGGGGAGAGCCGCCAGCAAGACGTCGCCTAAGCGGCGCGACTGCCACGCGAAGCCCGCAAGCAGCAGCAGAGCGCACAGCGCGGCGTTCAGGAGCGGGAGGTACCGCGCCAGCGGGGAGCGGTGCCGCGGCCAGGAGCGCGGCCGGTTGTGCTGCGAGGGGGCGGCCCATTCGTCCAGCGCCTGGATCCCCGTGGTCCCCGGCGGCAGGGACCACAGCATCCAGGCCGTCGAGGCTAGGCTGGAGAGCGATAGCACGGCTATCCACATCTCTGCCACCGCCCTCCTGCGCTCGCGGCCGGATGTTAGCGCCCCGAATAGGACTGTTAGGTACGGGATTGCGTAGAGCGCTGGGATCGTCAGCAGGGCGCGGCGGAACTGGGCGTTGCGCTTTGCGTTTTGCTGTGCTAGGGATTGGATTAGGGCTTCTTGTTCTTGCTCGTCTAGGGCTGGGCCGTCGTCTTCGTCTTCGTGGTTTCGGGAGGGGGTTGGGGTTGTGTCGGAGGGGTAGGCGAAGGTTCGGCGGAGGCGGTTTGTTGCTGTTGTGAAGTCCATTTTTGGAAAGGGGGGAGGAGTTGATGCTGTCTTTTCTTTGCTTTGGGTGGTGTGGATTGGACTGGGGGTTGATTCTTGTATTTCTTGGCCTTGACTTGGGTTCCGTTGAGTTGCGATCTCGGTCGCGACGCATGTAGGTATGCGCGATCTGTTGCGACTTGTTCTTTTATGTGTGTTGCGGTATGGGATGTGATGGCGGATGGATGGCAAGAGATTATGCGATAAAGAAGGTCTCGATAATCCACCCTCCGGTATTCGGTCGATCGTCGGTGGCGTGGACTGCTCCTCTCACAGACAGTGTACAGCCGTCAGCTTCCATCTGTTACGTCGTTGGAAGAATTCGTCGGGTGATGCTGTTGCGATAGAAAACGGGATTCCTTGGTAGTGACAGGGATGGGTTGGCATGACGTAGGCATGCAGTGAATACGCAAGAGCTCGGTCTTGGCGTTAAGCTTGGACCTTCTGTGGGGCATGGCGCGAGCAGAGCTGTGGCTGAGCTCGACTTGTTCTGTGGCTTGTTCCTGTAAGCTCACCGTACCAAGCACGAAGGGGTTACCTATAGTCACGAGGTACGCATTCGATTCTACGTATACCTAAGTGAACACCGTTTACTTACTCACGCTTGAACAAGCACTTCCTGGTCTACTGTCTATAGCCTACGTACTGTCTTTCAAAGACGGCATCTGCTCCAGTTGGGGACCGTCGCAAGAGAGCAGAGAGCTACTACAACCAACCCCCAAAGTAGATAGTGTACATCGCCCCTGATCATCCCTCATACGCAACGGGATATCTAAGGAGCCCAGACCGAGGACCACATCCACGGCACATGCAATAATATACATTAAACTCAGACGTAAACTCATTATATCGTGGGGAAATTCTTGAACTTCCCGTTATTGTCGTACTTAGCCTCTGTGAAAGGGGGAGAAAAGGAGGGGAGATAAAGTCAGCCAACCGCAATTATGATCAAAATAATGAAAAGAGAACCAGACGAGCCGGAAACTCACTGAAGAACGTGTAACTCAACGTTACCTCGTTAATCCCCCGCATATTCATGTCATTCAGTAGATCCGGGTCAAGGTAGAAAAAGACGGGCATGTCGACCGTCTCGCCGGCGTTGAGCCGCTGCTCCTCGAAGCAGAAGCACTGGATCTTGCTGAAGTACGGCGCTACCTGCGCCGGCGTGACGCTGTATGTCGCCACACCGATGATGTCGCTGTCGCTGCGGTTCGTCGCCGTGTAGAACGCCAGCGCCGTCTCGCCCGGCAGCACGCGCACCTCGCGCTGCTGTGGCACGAACTTCCACGGCAGCACGTCCGACACCGACGCGTTGAACGTCACGCGGATGCGCCGGGCATCCTTCACGGGCACGAGGTGCGAGGCCGGGTCTCCGTCTGCCGACCCGCCGTGTCCGGGGGCTTTGATCGGTTGGCCTCCCCAGCCGGTGGTTTGGCATATCTGTTAGAGTGCGGCGGACCAGGTTAGCAGTGAGATCGCGTGGTTATTACACGGCCACGGCATTTGCTGCTCGGCTCGAAGCAGAACAACCAGTGAAGAAATTCAATGTCGATCCTTCCGGGACACCAGGCGGGGGAGGCTGAAGAGACGCACCATCTTATACATGGGCACGGAGCCATAAGATAAAGCAACAGTGCCAAGGATGATGCTGAGAGTGTAGAACCTATATCACAAGGCAAACAGATGAGCTCTCCCGCCCCACGTTCCAGACCAGAACCGCCTCATGATCGACGTACATGGTAGTCCGGTTCTTATATCTGTAGTGCTCGCGCAGCTGGTCCATCGACGGCGCATGTGTCTGCTCCTGTTGTGTTTTAGTCGTCTTCGAGATCGGCCTGCGAGCGGCGCGAAAAGGCAATTGCCTCGCCTGAATAAGATCTTGGCGACATGATGCGCATGCCCAGTACGACGCGCCTGATCGGAGGGCTCTGGCGGAGATTTGTGAGAGCGAGTTCATGTTTGCGCGGGTGATGAGCCGGTTTGGATATGCTTTTGCCCGCGCTGGTGGGCTGGTCCAATTTAATTACTTCCATTGTCGGATGCTCCGAGCTTTGTTCACAAGTGGGGCGGGCGCGTTCTCGGACCCACTCATGTACGGAACAAGGCGCCGGTACGTTTTGTACCTTTACTTTACTGCCGTCACACGGACGGAGGTACAGTATAAGACGGCAAAAGGAGGCGGTTAGTTATATGGTACCCCTACCGAAGTACGTTGTGCACTTCGTTATATCGTGAGGATGTACGGACGTACTTCGTAAAGACTATATACATTACCGAGACACTTCGGATGGACTTGGAGTGCTCACACATATGAAGAAGCGTATAAAGGTTCACCAAAGCATCCTCCATTGGTCCTATGCTATACAATATACAGTGGTGTTCATGTGCAATGTCCAAAGAAAAAGTTCCGCTTTCTCCTTCCCCCCTGATCTCCTGTACAATCTGGAAAGATATATGCTACGCACGCTTATGCTAGTTTCCCATTTGTCGTTAACTTCCTGCCAATGCCGATGACCCTCGCCGATACCCGGGCCCTGGTCGTGCTGAAGACCCGGCCCGGGAGGTCCAGGAGAAAAATTTGTATAACCAAGATGATGATCCTCATTAACCAATCCAATATGCCCAACTCGGGTTGTCTCCCACGGCTGTACGTCGAGTCCACAAACTCGAAAGGTAGCCGTGCGCCGAGATGTGTAACGGCTACATGCAATCCACTGCTGAAGCCATCTTCGTGGAAGCCGTACCTGGTCCACGCACCAGCATAACTAACGCCGCGTTTATTCTGAATATTCGGCAGCTTCTCCAGCGCCTGGATAGTTTCTGGGTTATATATAGGATGCGAATAAGAGTACCGCCCCTGCACTGTCTCCGCTTTCGGTTCGTAGATCGGATTTAAAGTAACTAATACATCGCCGAACGCTTCGCGGGGGATACGCTGCAGAATGTTCATATTATAAGTCAGGGAGACCTGGTTGATGTCTCTGCCAGTCCAGGGTGATGACATGGTTAGGTAGTTCCAGGAAGACCACGCTTTCACACGCTGGGGCATCAGAGATATGTCAGAGTGAAGGACACACGTGGTCTCCGAGGTATGGAAGTTGGACATTATGGACCGTTCTTCCTCAGTGGCCGATGGCGCAATAATCTGAAAGGCCTGGTCTCCATGGGTGGCAAGTATAACGTGGTCGTAAACTTCCGTTTTGCCGTTCTCCAGATGTAGCCTTACTTGGCCATTCTTGTCATTCGACAGATGTTTCACCGCCGTCTTGAGAAAGAGGTGATTCGGAGGGAATCCCCTCATAATGGCATCAACGTATGACTTGGAGCCGTTTTGTAGTGCTAGCCAATTTGGTCTTGCCGTAACCGTATTCAGGAGATGATGATTCCACCTAGATTGAAGTTAGTGCTGAGACGACAGATATCATAGCCATAAGACTCACATGAACCTCACTAGTGTGGCGACAGGAAACTGCAGAGAGCACTTTTCGGGGCTCATGTTCCAAATAGCCGCCGCTAAGGGGATGAGATAATCGTTCCGAAATGTGTCAGAATAGCCCTGTCTCTCCAGGTAATGACCAACGCTCTCCATATTCGTTGAGGCCGGGTGAGGCCCATCGGAACCCGCATCGCCATCTCTCAAAAGGTCCAGAGCAAAGTTATTGAAGCGGAAGACGTCGAAGACCAGCCTCCACATCTTTGGCGAGAACAGGTTTGTTCTCTGGCAGAAGATAGCATCTAAGCTGCTGCCTGCCCACTCAAAACTCCCCTTATTCCGTGAGACGCTAAACGTCGTCAGCGCCGTGACGGTCGGCACATTAGCCTTCCTCAGAAAGCTTATGAAATTGGCTGTGAATGGTATTAGTCACCGAGCTGCTTTAGACATAAGTGGCTTACGGACGGTATGTAGCCGTGTTTAGCACAATGAAGCCCGTATCGACGAGTGTTTTAAATTTCCCTTTCTTCCACTCTACCGTGTTTGTATGGCCGCCCAGCCGATCGGCGGCCTCGTATAGGTAGACATCATGATGTGTGCGATTCAAAGCCCAAAGGGCACCGACTCCTGCAGAACCACTGCCGACAATTGCGACCTTTTTCCTAGGCACCGGATTAACCGACGATGCCATTGGGGGGGATGCTTTATACAGAGACAGATGGATGGATCAAATCAATATACAGAAGAGGGGCAAAGGAAAAGGGAAAGGGAAAGAGCGAGAGCGAGAGCGAGAAGAGACGAGCAGCTAAGTGAGTTCGGCCAGAGATGCTTGTTGGCTTGTCTAGTGCAAGTATATAAATCACAGCCTCGGGGAATGGCGTCATGGATATTCACGGTTAACCAGCTGCATACCTGGGAAGCGTGTTCTAGAGTAGGGATGGCAGTACTTATAATACCGTACTCGATGGCGATGGGAGGGACGTCAATTGCAATGGACGGGAACAGCTGTACAAATATACGGTGGCGCTTTCTGGTGCAATCATCTGTGGAGGAGCGTGTCGGCAGCGCCAGCACTGCAGCCGGTTCCGCAGAAGAGATAAGAAGTACTTACATGCGATGATCTGGGTAGTTTCCTCCCATGGTAACATAAGCCTATCGGGGCCCAATGCTCTGAAGAAAATACTTCATTGGGCCTCAAAAGGGTGCAGTCCGATTCGCAACTCGCGATTCGCGATTGTGTAGGTATTTGGGAGGACAAGGCCCGAGGGAGTCGAGACGAATTCCAGAAGGTTGGACGGGAAGCCCGGGCAGCTGGCAGACACGGAAGACTACCCGGAGAGTACCTGCCTGGTACGTCGCCCGTGGGCAGTGTCGTTGGGCACATTTGCACGGTACGATTGAACGTGGCTGGCAAAGTCGATAGCGTATACAAACTGCTTACTTAAGCTGGTTCCGGAATTCAACACTGACATGTGATACCGATGGAGAGATAGACGGGTCTCTTTGTCTCTTTCTTTTTCTCTCTACTGCACGTCAAAGACGCGCATGGACAGAATCATATCTGCCTAGTCATGTACCTACGTCGTTAGGTATATGCAATGTGCTTTGCCGTACCCACAGAGCTCGCCGGTTTTGGGCAGGCTGTCGACATACTATATTGCAGGCGCCGAAAACTATTTCCACGTTAAATGGTTAGAACGCTTCAGTGCTAACCTGTTCGGGACGTGTGTGAAAACGATGTCGACAGACTCGACACAGAACTGATCTTTGCGGGCAGACACCATGTGGCACGATGTTGGAGCCATGCTGTACGTCCGAAGCCAGGTTGGATAGAATAAACGCGTTTTGGATTCTTCAGCAGTATCCAATAACGCATGTTGGTTCCAACCTACCCAAAAAGGGGCTCCGTACGATGAGGCAGGTATGCGTAACTACGCGCAAGCATTCCCGAGAACATATCCAGAGCACCCTGAGTAGAACAACCGCTTGTCCGTCAGGTATACCTGCTGTACATCCTACGTGATAGGCGTTCGCAGAGATGACAGCCTGTGCCAGCCAGGATCTACAACACACCGCACAATTATAGTACTACTGTAGATAATCAATCAAAACAGCCCACGATTGATATTCACACTCGTGGTCCGAGAGTGTGCAAAAGAACACAAGAGCCAGCAGCGACAGCAATGCGAACAATTCATCATGAAAAGGAGAATGTCGAGGCTCAACGGGACCGAATATTCAGAGGCGACGTTTCGAAAAACGCCGTCTAATATCCAATTCTTTAAAGCTCCTTGTTTCAGTCTACCCGGCTAATACAACTCAGCGTTCGTGAAGAAAATGGAAACGCAGAGCCTAATAACTGCACTCGGGGGTAAAATCAACTTTGGAAAAGAAAAGAGAGAGAGGGACGGTCGCGAGCAAAATTATCACCTCGCGTTAAATACATCGGGATGGGGCCCTTGCGCACGGGCCACGGTACCTGGACCACGTACCCGGGCTTTGAGGCTGGGCTCGGATAATCTGTGGCTGGTGACTTGCCGGGTGGCTTGGGCTTGGCGATCTAGGCCCCAGGTGAGTGGTAGAGAGGCGCCTAGCCATCCCTATAGGTACCGAGTACCTGAGGCTGTCACCGATATATATGGTGGATGAACGTACAGTCTACACATTCCGTAATCACATTTGGAATTCCAGCCAATCCGTCGGTGACCAAGACATCCGGAGAAGGAGGACCGCCTGAATCGCATCCTAACCCTCAACCATCGCGAGTTTACAGGCCGATTCCATCCCACCAACCGAACGCAGACACCGGGCTACTCAACACCAGTCAAGAAATATGGCGAATCCCCTCGATACCGACGCCGGCTCCGAGCTGTTCGGCAGCTACGAGGCCGAGTTCAAGCTCGTACAGGCCGACCTGACGCAGAAACTAGACCAGATCCCCGAATTAAATGGCGAGCCGCGGAAAGCGGCCGTCACCCAGGCAGAACGAGCACTCGAAGAGGCTGAAGAATTGGTACGCAGGACACAGCATCTCACGACACTGCCCCATGGATCCCAATCCGCCCCAAACATAACAAAAGATCCCCCTCGCTGACCCCGAAACCCACAGCTCGGCCAAATGCGCCTCGAGAAGCAGAACATCCCCTCCGCCAACCGGAGCAAAGTCAACATCCGCCTCCGCAACTTCGAGACAGACGTCGACAAGGCGAAGCGGAAGCTGCGCACCTTGGCCGACGACCGGGCCGCGCTCTTCGGGTCGCGCTATACGGACGATCCCAACGCGAGCCCCAGCGACCGCCAGCTCGAGCAGCGGCAGCAGTTGCTAGCCGGCACGGACCGGCTGGACCGCTCATCGCAGCGCCTGCGGTCATCGCAGGCCCTCGCCAACGAGACCGAGGCCATCGGCGCCGCCACCCTCGCCGACCTGCACTCGCAGCGCGAGCGCATCCAGCATACCGGCGAGATGCTCTTCGAGAGCGAAGGCTACGTCGACCGCAGCGTCAAAACATTGAGGGGGATGGCGCGTAGGTAAATAACCCCCTTTTCTCATTTCCGCCCTCTTCTTTTCCGGGCCTCACTCGCAACGGCAATATTCCCGCATAAACCAAAATGAAGAAGTAAATAAACGGCAGCTAACCCGCCCCTGATCACTACCAGAATGGCTACGAATCGGATCATCACCATCGCAATCATCACGATCTTAGTCCTGCTCATCTTCGCCGTCATCTACGCAAAGTTCAGATAGAAACGGAATGAGCCAAAGCTTTTATCTAGTCAATTTCATGTGTACCGCCACCAGCACCAACTTTACCACGACGAGCCCAAGAAATAGGGGAGGAGAATACACATAACAAGGCATGCATAGACGCTCGTACATGACGGCAACTAATCAATCAACCAAAGCACGAGCGACCCCAGTCCCTCTTCGCGGAATCATTCCAAAGACAAACAACCCACAACTCCGTAATTCGACGGAAACACATCAACAAGCCCTCAGAACTAAATAAATGATGGCATGAATGAAAGGAACCGGGGAGGGGGGCGTTTTAGCGGAGCAAAGAGGCGTTTTCGTCTGGGTTTTCTTGCATTTACCCCGGGAAAGATCCGATACAGTACACCGCACGTTTTTATAGCAGTTTCCCTTTAGTTTTCTCCCCTGGTTTTATTCTTTTTTTTTTTGGCTGTGCTTTTCTGTCAGTGTATATAATGCATGTCTTACTGTCTCGGGTGGAGAAAGCTAATCCAATGAGTACAATCACAATTCATCTCAGTCCGGCCTTGTGTCGATTCTTCTCCTTGTGATTCCTATATATTCCGCCCTAACGCCAATAGAATAACTGTCATCACGGATCGTTTGCCGTTATAGCTTTCTAGATAAACCCGTTCAAAAACCCGGACAGTCTCGGATGTTTAATGAATGAACACCGTATGGTATGGCAAATGCCGCAATGGGTATCGAGTAGTCACAGCAAGATTCATCCGGCCCGGTCTTACCTCCTACCGGGTGACTTTGGTTTCCCGACTCCCCCACGACCAAAGCCACCGCCTGGACCCCGTCTCTTTTCCTCGCCAAGCCCGCGTCTGCCGGACGAAATACCGCCTCGGCCACTCCTGCCGCCGCCGCCACGCACGCCACCGCGCCCACGTCCTCCGTGTCCGCCGCGGGATTGTCCACCACCTCTACCCCTATTAACATGTGACTTAATCGTCGAGACATCCTTCTCATCGACTTCCATCTCTTCGTCGTCATCATCTCCCCGTCCGCGCTTATTGGAGAACTTGAGGCGACCCCCGCGACCCCGGCGGCCAGCATCCTTGCCCTTCAGCGCTGCAACGTAGGCGCCCACACCCCCGCCCTCTTCGCCTGGTGTGTCGATGACCATGGCGTCGTCAGTCGCACCATCGCCGTCTTCGCCTAATATGAGTTTACCGTCTAGATCTGTCTTCATTTTCCTCTTGCCAGCCTTGCGTAGTTTGCCCGGTTTAGTCGAGGAAATGCTGGCTAGCGCATTGCGGTCAAGCAAGTCAAGCGGCTCATCTTCGTCCTCCATGATGTAGGCACTACCGCCCTTCTTCGCCTTGCGTGATGTGTCGGCCATATCGACGTCCGAGTCGTCAGAAGCGTCCGAGTCATCGCTGCTATATAACGCCTCGTCGTATTCGCTTTCGAAACGGCCGCGTCGCTTAGTGCTCTGCTGGCCATCTTCGTCGCCTTGTGCCTTAGCGGCCTCTCGCTTCCGCTTACTACGCTCCTTCGTCTTGCGGATATTGGTCAATAGCTTCCTATCGGCCTCGGGACAGCTCTTGTTCACGGGCTCAAATCCGAAGCGACGGACCATTCGTTCCAGAATGTGCTTGACCTTCGCTTTGAAGTGACCCTTGTGCTCATGTGACCAAACCATAAGATTCGGTATCATCGACTGCAGCCGTGGAAGCATCATCTCGGTTGGCAAGCTGATGACACAGACCTTAACAAACCCTAGCACACTCTTCACGATCTCTCTGTTATTCGATGTCAAAAACAGGTCCATAGTCTGAACGAGATCGCTCAGCACTTCTTTATTTACAGATTCTCTGAACTCGTAGAGGACGCGGGTTAGCGCCGTAACCGATGCTGAAATCATGTGTGGCGTGCTTCCCGCAAGCCCGGCGCTGACCATGGTGAAGAACTCTTCTATGCTCGCAGAAACAGACGGCGCGTTATCAGCCATATGGGGCACTTTGCTGTTGTTAATTTGAGTCCCTTTTGCCTCTTCGAGCCGCCGGCCCATCGTTACTAGAAGGTCGTATGCAATTGTCCTAGCCTTCTCATTATTTTCTTTGCAGCAAATTACTACTTCGGATAAAACCGAGGGGATGAAATGGAGAGAATCGTTAGGGATGAAGGGAATCAGAGCAGCCATAGCGGCTAGTCGTTCTCGTCGTGCCGGAGCCGAAACCTTCTCGGCACTCGAGAGAAGTAGGTTTTGTAATTCGCCATGCTTCTCCTTAAGTGCAATCTTCCCGGTCTCGGAGTCGGCAAGCCTTGGTATTAATTTGTAGGCCTTCTTCTGAAGCTGGGGTTCATCGTTCTTCACGATAATAAGCGAAGCGATGTTGAAGAGAGTGGCAAAGCTTTGACGTGGTAAGTACGCGGATATAGTGATGACCAAGTCCATGAGTGTTTGACTTGTCGAAGGCATCTTATCTGGCGAGTTTTGCGACTTGTTCTTGCCCTCTGTGTTGCTGGCCTCGCTCATTGCGGTAGCTAACATTGTGCTGACACGATCAAAAGTCTCAACTAATTCATTTTCAGAGGTTATACTTAGGTACGCGTTTATTGTTTGGAGTATGGGCCCTCGAGACTGAGGAAGTGTTTGACTGTAGACGTTGAATAGGACGGCTAGGAGATTGCTCGAAAAGCCGCCAAGATGAGCTAAATTCTTTTGCGCATCGGATTTTGAGACTCTACTCTGGAGGAGCAGGTCTTCCACGTCTTTAATAGCAACAATGGCTTGATTAGACTCGACCAGTGATCTGAGCGCTCGACATAAGTCAAGTCGGAGATCAACTTGTTTATATAGAAGATTAGCGAGCATTTCTGCGAAACTTTGATCGAAAGCAACGGTCAGATCCAGGGGAAGGTCACAATATCCCGGAAGTATGGACCAAGTCTGGCTGACCAGCGTCTCGTAGATCTTGACTTCCATGGTTTTCGTGGCCTCGCCGTGATCAAGCACATGCTGAAACATTGTCTCGCTTAGTGGTACGAACTCGGTTCTGAAATGCTGGAGATTGGTATTGCAAGTATAATCTCGTAGAATCGGGAGCATCCACGCCCTGCCGGCCTGCCCTTTTGCAGGTTTGACGAGGTTCAGAGGAAGAACTGACAAGACAGCCTCTGGGCCCATTGCACGTACGGCTCTACCAATAACCTCGTCTGCTTGCTTTTTACCGACGAAGGAATCATTTCCACGAAGTTCCCCAATAGTGCGTACAACATTGCGCATGATGGGGTCGGCCCGCCACCTCAAGGTATCGAACATCGCTCCGAAGACGTTGAAAGTCTCCATCCATGCCGCCTGGTACCTTACACTGATAAGAGCCTCGGCAAGCCTAGCAATTTTCTCCAAAGTCTTTTCGTCATAAATCGCAGGTTCGATTATGACTTGATCTGGTATGCAATTCGCTATAAACGAAATTAAACACTCAGAGGCAGAGACCCGAATATTGTGGGAAGATGAGTCCATGAATTCGGAGATCATTGCGAATAAATCCGGCAATTTATGAAATGTATCCTCGGGTTCAATTTGGGCCGAAACGTCATAGCCGCGGGAGAGAATCGCGATCCATGGTGGAAGAAGCTGGGCATCGTGAGGGGCGGGTCGCATCTCAGAGATAATCTCGAGAAGCCGGGGAAGTTTCGCCGAAGCAACTTCATCGGCCATACCCTCAAAGATCATTTCAAATATGTCAAACACGGCCATTGTCATGTGCTCATTTCCGGTTTTCGCAATGCTGAGCAAAAGCTCACACAGAGATTCGAGATTCTTACTGGGCCAACCCCCACTTGCTGCGGCTACTGTCTTTACAAGTTGCAGCGCATGAATCAGTACCGGGTCGTGCTCCCCAGCGGCGGCCTTCTTCTGCTTTTTCGCCAGAGCAGCTTTCGCAGCTACATCAGACAAGCTACCCATGGCTGTCTCGGCGCAGAGATCCGCAGCAGGATGATCGAGGGATGGGCTCGGAGGGGGGTTCTGGAGGACCTTTCGTAGCGCGTCTTGGGCTCGCTTCCGTACTTTTGGCCGGGGATCTAGTGCTAGATGAAGAAGTCCGGCAACAGCCCTTCGCGGGCTGATCTCGCTAGTAGGTAACTTCCATGCTGCCGAGTCTTGAGCGAGGAGAAGCGACTCAAGGCAACCTATTGAAGGCTTCAACAATGGAGCATCGGCGTCGGATAATAAGAGTACGGGTGCGAGAAGCGTAAGGATCTGGGTGAACTTGGCTCGAAGGAGGGCCTGGGGCGCGAAGGGGGTAATAACGTCGAGCAGGTATACGATGGAGGGCACTATTTCCTTGTTGCCTTTATTCTCGCCAATTGACTGGTTGAGCAGGGCGAGGAGCGCAGCAAAGTACCCCGTTGGTGTCGGCGACGTGTTCTGTCCCTTTAGCGTTTCTTCGACCGCATTCAAGATAACTACCGTCTGCACAGAGACGAAGTCAGGGTCAGTACTTATAAATTGCGGCGTGGCATAGGAGGGGGTCAGTCTGCGCACCTGTTGTTGGCTTTGAAGATTCGGAGACCGTATCTTGTCCAGCTTCTCCTCCAGCGTGGCCATCTTGAGATATGGTAGCCAGACTTGTCACGGCGCACGGGTTTCTCAGGAGATCATAACTTTGGAGTTTTGGTTTTTTTCTAGGCTCTCGTTTGCTATCAATGCTTATCGAAAAGCCAACTCCACATTTTTCCACCCCCACTATGAGCTCGAGGGGAACCACCGGAGCAAGTACAGTGGTTATACAGTATAAATATACTTACGCCACTGTAATATCTATATACCAACACCCATGGACCTTGGTCTTGGGTAGGTAACCACCCAAGTTATCAGAGGCTCACCACGAGGAAGAAGAATTTATAAGACACCGTTAGTCAGGTCGACGGGTGGCTTGTATCCCTTGACACCAAACGAAAGTCGTCCATACTCTAATTAACACTCGCACGTGATATAGGGTGGCAGGCTCTTTGTCCCTGCACGTAATCCAAATTCCGCCATAACTCCATAATGAATACCTGTTCTTCAAACTGTGGTCCGTTTACGCAAAGTCTTCCTCCTTGATGTTATTCTTTATCCGGAGTAGGATTTCCGTCTTCCATTTGTCAAGCTTGGACATCTGGTCGTACTGGTATAGCTTGTCCTCAAAATCTCCCGAGTCTTGTGATTCTATGGTACCAGTGAGGTCAACAAGTAGCTGGTGCTCTCGCGTGCTAGCAAAAGCCGGGTCCATCTCTCGGTATTTCTCGAATGCTCGGTTCGCACCAACAAGATCCTCGGTAGCGAGATGACAAATTCCCGCTTTCAAGAAGTAGTCCTTCACCGAGTAGCGCAGCAGGTTATTGTTGACAGATGTCTCTGCAATCTTCTCATAGTGCTGAATCGCTTTATAGTAGTCCGCTTCCAACGCAGCAAGGTCTGCAACCTTTAGTAACAGCTTGTTTGCCAATCTAGATATCAGCGTTAGTACACAGGCATATGGCGACGGTCAAAAGTCCCGCGACGTTCGCGATAGAACCTACGCTGCAGCATTGTCAGACTCGTACCAGCCGGCAGCTAGTTCATAGCATTCAAGTGCGCGCTTCCTGTCGCCTAATTCAACCTCAATTACCTCGCCCATGTTCTCTTTATGCTGGGCCGCGCGCCTGAAGTTTCCCTTCTTGCAATATTGGGTAATGGCGACTTCGAGGCACCTGACGGCGTCGTCGGGGTTTTCTTTGCGGTAGACCTTGGTCCTGTAAGCTAAGAGAATGATCATCCGGGATGTCGGGGTCCCCGCACCTTGAAGCATTCTACCATTGTGTTGGCAGCATCGTCGGGTTCCTTGAGATTCTGGCCCTGAATAGTAGCAGCTTTCTCGAAAGCGAGGCCGGCCTCTCGCATGAGGCCCTGCATGCGGAAGGCATTGGCGGCTTCGACGTATAAATCAGCGGCGTTCATGTACTTGTCTTCGCGTCCGCCGAAGAAACTGAATCCGCCGCTCGCAGAGGCGAGGGCCTTGTCTGCCTAATGAACGCAAGGATGCTATCAGCATGACGAAGCGAAGTGCGGGGTGGCGATGATCCAACCTTCTGTAACAATGCGCGAGGATCGCCTGCCATCGCGAAATGCTGTTCGGGAGTGATTAACGGGGAGTGAGGAAAAGAAGGAGAGCGCTTGATGATTCAGGACCAGGGCGTTGTTGTAGGCGAGCTTCCAACATGTCATACAAGATACGGTTTAAGCGGTTTGGCGGGGTGTCCAGGGACTGCCGGAGAGAGGCAGGCACGCTAAATCGAGTGTACCGTATGTACTTACACGGTACATTTCTAGGCGGCTGTACATACAACTACGCGTTCGTTATGTACATATCAGGATGACATCGAGGTGCGCCTGTCCAGCGTTCCTTCCGGCCGGCTAATCGATAATTAAACGTAGGTAAAGCTCATGTCCAAGAAACGGATTCTTCAAGTTGTTACGTGATCCCGATAGAATGATTTACCACATCTATGTGTAAGTACAGCTTCAAACAGGAATATGTACACGCTTAGAAGATGTATCTACTGGATTGCAAACCGGCGACGATGTAACCAGTCAGAACAAGCAGCAAGAATTCCCGGTATCCCAATTTATTAGGCACGAACACCACCATGACTCCCCTCACGATGCCCAAAAGGAATCCTCTGCCCATATCCTCACAGTATCAACACTCAAAAAGATGGCTCAAAAAAAAGACGATTTGTGACAAGAGTGGGACTTGAACCCACGCGGATTTCTCCATGAGGAAACTGTGCTAAGGTGACCTTAACCTCACGCCATAACCAACTCGGCCATCTTGCCGTGACACGCTGATGTTGGTGTCTTGTCCGGTGTATCGGTATAAACGGAGTCGAAACGTACTCCGGCATGCTAATGAATGCAAATTTGGTAAGCAAATAATGTACGATGTATTACGTTGTAGGCACTCCGAAAAAAATACCGTATAATGGTTGACCTAGTTTCTTTCCCGTAAGAAAAAGAAAGAGAAAAACTATTGCGATGAACAAGGCATAGGCGGCTAAGATAACTATCGTGAAGGCGTAACATCGGTTGTGTGTCCGAGCAGGCTGAGTGGCCGAGAAATCCGGGTGGCCGAACGAATGGCACGAAGCACTTGTCGGGACGCTCGGGATTACTAACCCCGCCCCCGGTTAGACCCCGAGTGTGATAACCAATTCTAACAAGCAACTGCCACAATCAAGGCAAGATGGCCGAGTTGGTTATGGCGTGAGGTTAAGGTCACCTTAGCACAGTTTCCTCATGGAGAAATCCGCGTGGGTTCAAGTCCCACTCTTGTCAAGAGTTAACTTCTTTTTTCGTGATCTTTTTGGCGACCACCAAGATCCCTTTTTGAGATTGGTCAGGCTTCGACTTCAAGGCACCGGTAATTCTTTTTTTCTCAAACCTGGTTATCGTATGAAGCACGAATGTAACTGAAAGAGAACACATACACACACATACTGTCACAATAGTCTTGGTTGAAGCCGTCAGCCGTGATCCAGGCAAAGTCGCGCCAGCTCCAGATCAACAACCATGAACTCAACAATATGTAACCACTGCCGCCAAGCACTCCGGCGAACAACCCGCCAACAAAGAAGGCCCCAATCAACAATAACAACAGCGACATTAACAAGGCCATCACGCACACCACAGCCCCCAACCCCAATAGAAGCCACAGCAACAACCATCGCCGCCCACCTCTCACAGCCAACCTGGTCCGTCCGCTCTCTCCTCCCACCAACCAATTCCCCAAGCACAACCACCATCACCCCCGAAACCCTCCACCACCTCCTCCGCCTCTCCGCCCTCCCGCCCCCCAAATCCCCAGCAGAGGAGTCCCAGATGCTCGCGACGCTATCGTCACAGCTACACTTCGTGCGCGCCATCCAGCGCGTTGACACAGCCGGCATAACCCCCCTACGAGTGATCCGCGACGAGACAGCGCAGGGGCTACGGGAGCAGACCATCGGGCTAGCACAACTACAAGACGCTCTAGCGTTAGAAGACGTAGTCGGCCACGCGAGGCGGCCGCGACGGCGGCGGACTCAATTAGCACACGCGGCAGGGCAAACAGCAGTTTCACAGACAAACGAGACCGGAGCAGACGAAAGACTAGGTTCTATACATAGACAGGATGAAACCGAGAAGCCGAAGCAGCTACCAAATGAAGAAGAAAGCTGGGACGTATTGAGCGGCGCGAGCGAGACGGCGGGACGGCGATATTTTGTGGTTAGGAGCGGCGGAACGGGCTCCCTTGCCGAATGAATGCTTGATGAGGATAGCTAGGGTAACATGAAAGAAAAGAAGCACGTGGAGATTTATTTAGTGGCGGGAGCCCTATGTCAATTCTCTACTTGATACAACTCCACCGGCAATGGCTGTGTCTTCAATATGACTAGCAACCTTCATTGGTATGTGCTCCAGCAAGTACCATAGCCGAAAATCTTATTTATGCTATGCATAGCAAGGCCGACATGCTTTTAATACCTGTGAGCAGGCTACCTATCCCTTAACGCCTGCGAATCCCGCATCCATTCATATATTATACACAACTTTGTTACTTCGTCCGAGGCTTATCCCTCAACGAGACCGTGTAAGTGAAGTTACTTGGCCTCAGGCCGATGAGCTCCCGCAGGGTGCTGGTTCTCCGTACGGCCTTGTTTCTGGCGCTGCTTGACGTTCTCCTGTTCTGCGTCCGTTTGAACAAGATTGCCGCCCTGTTTTGGCATCGGTTTTGCTTTGCTGCTTTGTTGCTTGCCCACAGGTTTGTCTTTCGACTCAGCGTTCCCACCCTGTTGATTGGCCATGACCCTGTCCTTCTGGTTCTGCTCCATCTTCCGATCCTTTGTCACATTTCTGTTCCGTTCTCCGAGCTCTGGAGTAGCCTTATTCACCCGGCTAGCCAGAATGCTGTGAATTTGTGTCATCGCGGCTGGGCGCGGAGGCATGTCCTTCTTAGTTTCGATGTAGTCAATATCTTCCCAGCCGAGTCGAAGTAAAATCTGGCCAATGTGGTCCGGATATTCTGGATGGTCGCTGATAACGTCACTGAGGTCAACGTTTTCAACTCGAGGCACGCCCTCAATGGGTTGTAGTCCGGCGACACCGAAGTTCCACGCACAAGTCCGATACAAGAAACCAAGGAGATAATCGTTTTTCGAGTAGACGTTAATTAGCCGACCTGTGACAATGCTCTTCATCGCCGCCCAGATGCGTATCTCTGAGGGGCAGGGTGCGCCAATGAGTAGCGCATTCTCAATGATACCAAAAGCCCTCTTCTCAGATAGGGCAGCCAAACACGCATAGATCACTCGGGCACCAAGTCCATAACCAACTAGAGAGACGGGGCGCTCTCCTTGAACCTTGTTGGTTAGAATCTCGGCAAGAACCAGTCCCGTCTTCTCTGCTCGAACCATCGCAACGGTCCAAGAGTTGTCTATGACCTTACTAGCCTTGATGAGTGAGCCTGGCCAGTGGGAGTTCCTTAGACTGACGAATACTGCGATTATTAGTACATATACTCGGCGGTTCAGCTGGATTGCTTACCGTTTTTCCCGGCTGCTTCCTTTTTAGCAATGTTCCAGGCTGGACTATGCAGCACTGTCTGCAATGCATCACCAACCTTCGACAGGGCCTCGAGCTCCCATCGAAGAGCGTAGACTTCGTTCAAATTTCCAAAGACCTTCCAAGGGTGTCGAAAATTGGTTTGCTTAGTAGTCCAGCCATTGATTCCAATCGTCACGCGCATCCGGCGATTCTCTGCCAGTACGTCTTTAGGATCCAGAAGCTCGGGCTGCGGAGAGCCGTGCATTTGTATCAAGGCAAGGTCTTGAATATCCTTCGCGTACGCATCCATCGTCTTGCCGCCCTGGCGGGCTCCGTACAGCCCGAACAGGGTTCCGACAGGGACAGTGCTGTCTGCCGAACCAATACCTCCCAACAAAGTTGCTGCAACTGATGCACTAAGGCCAACGCCTCCGAAAACTGTTCCGATACCTACCGCAACAAGAGGCTCGGCGAGAACGTTGGAGGAAGATGAAGCAGCAGGATTATGTACACTGCCCGCGCGCCATCGTTTGGCCGTTTTACCCTCCTCGGCGCGCTTCTGGGCAACTTCTTCGGCAGAAATACCATTGATAATCTGGGCCAAAGCCTGGGAAACTCTATATTCGTCTTGAAGCAACACATACGTTGGCACATCGATTGCGACGGCAAGTTTGATGAGCGCAAGGCGAGAGTATGTGGGGTATTGATCAAATCCCAAGAACATCAAGAGCATCGAATGAAGTATCAAGGCGCGCTTCTCCTTCGGGAGGTTGCGAAGGGAAGTGTATTTGGAAGGAGGATAAAGCTTAATATGTTGGGCGTTGGACGCATCGCCGTTCTTCAGGGGTGGCACTAAACACATTGTCAGTCCTCTTATCCTACAAAAGCGGTCGGGCGAGAAAAGGGGATATGTCTTGGGTTAAAGCAAATAATCAAAACTCGACGTATACCTGCGGCCACCGAGGAGGAAGAACTTACCAGCCGGCCTGGCAGTACTTCCTCTCGCGGTTAAACCGACGCGTCTGGCATTACCTAGTGATAGTTGTGGTCCTTGGCGAACAACGTTGCCACTGGTGCCACCGTTCTTGATGGTGATTTCTTGCATCCGCTTGTAAACAAGCATACGCCACTTTGAGACGTGTCCCAGCGCATCTCGCTTCAACTCGGTCAAGCTAGAAATGATTAACTCGGCCTCGGTCTTCTTAGTGCTAGCTATGGTCTCCTCTGGTGTTTTGGGGAGCGTCAAAGCAGGTTGGGGGCCGGCACTTTTATCGTCAATGAGATGGGACTTCATTATCTGCAACAAAAGTTCGCGGTCATCGAAGTTGGGCCTTTCGATAGGAATACCAATTTCACCATACTGATGACGGTACTTCTCGCTGCCCGGGTTGGGGACGGAAAGGGCTATGACTTTGGGTGCAGTTATGCCCTCGGTAGGTTCGACCTGTGGTATGGTCATCTTGTCAAAATTGTCACGAATCTGCCCCGAGATCTCTTCCATAATGTCCGACATGAGGAGCTGAAACTGATTCGCCTGCTCAGGGTTGAGCATGGCGCTCAGATCAAGCTCCGGGCGCTTGAAGGGGAACGGCTTGTTGGTAGGTGGTCGACGCGGCATCTTGTCGGTTGTTGTCTGGCTTTCGTCACCAGATGATGTGGGGGATGGAGGGGGTATGAAGGGCTCAATGGTAGAGTCGGGAATGAGCTCGGTCACGTCGCCTGTAGGGGTTTGCATTTTGGCTATTGGCCTTAGGCAGCGGCATTCACCAGTCGGCACGGAGACAAGGGCAGTGGCGGAAGGTGCGAGACGGACAACACAATCGGTAACAGATGGCAGTCTCGAGCCTGGACTGGGACTGCGACTGCCTTGAAGCAAGACGTGAGCACGGTATTTAGCAAATCGGTGATTCAGGAAGGAGCGAAGGCCGGATGGGATTCTAGAAGTTTGCTAGAAGTTTGCGAATAAAGCACATGCTTTTTTGGAACATGCTATAACTGTCGCCTTCTCCGATTCAGGCGTGTTTGCTGATCGCGATACTGACCAGGCGTGTTTACTCTACATGCACACTCAGATATGTCCATCGCACTTCCAAGCACATGGACAAGCGGGGTCAAACCACGATCGGCTCACAGCCAGTCATTGTCCATACGCCGTGTAGTGATGTGCTCCATCGACGGGTAATACATTGTGCAACAGGTGCACGCTGCTTGGTAACCGCCGGCAAACCGGCCCTCTGCCTCTGGTCTATGTTATAGGTACCACCTGTCTCGGCTGCCAGCTTGGTCCCGAGCAAACTTTCATCGGATCTAGAATGTGCCTACGCGAGGATACTCATGGCTAGGAAGTAGCTGGAAACGCGGTCCTGCTTCGTTTTTAGGCACCAGGTACCTATCCCGTATTCAACAGACGGACATCCCCATTGAAGTTGAAATAGACTGTATCTACAGACAGGTGACTCATTGCTGCCAGCTCAGTAGCATCTTTCTTTTGCTGTGATTAACTACTAACCTACATAGGCAGCAAGTTGGTAGATTCTGAAGCAATTACGTACGATTAGCACTGAGCAGTGAATGAAAACCCCTTATCAAAACCAGTGCCATCCAGCGCAACGCATTACCACAACGTGTTAACTTATCCCTACACTACATGCTAACTATGTTCAGGCATTATGAGAGGCCTGGCCGGTATCTAATTCATGTAGTCAATGGTAGGAGAGAATCCAGTTCGATTGTATGTCGACCGATACCAGCCTGCCCCTTTTCATATCGTTGGTCAAGTCGTAGTAAATCCAAAACACCCAGAAGGAACCACGATAGCCAACCCGATGATCTGATGATATGTTAGCACGGTGAAGGATAGAACTGGGAAGAAGGAACGAAGTTCTGCCCAGGACCTAGTGCTACGGCGGTGAAACATAAACAAATGTGTTTCCCTAGCAGTAGCTTGGCTGGGTCGGCCTAGCCATAACAAATATTAAGTTTCCAAATAACTGCAAATAAACAAAAGAAGACAAGTTCACAATGGAAGGTCTTAGAAATCATCATGAGGCGTACCCCTTCATCAATCAATGAGGATGCTAATTGTCCAAGCCTACTCTGCAGTAGATCTCATATCTCACTGCTCGTATGTATAGATTTTCAAACCGGTTTGTTCATGACACTTTCCTTGCCGCCCTTCAGCTTCCCCTATTCTTATTTTCTACCACCTTCTACTATTCCCGGCAGATTATCGTTCATAATCTCGAGAAACAGTAACAGAAGTAGGTAAGCATGCAGTACGGCATAGCTACAAAACGACGACAGGGGAACTTATACTATCTAGATAGAAAGTCAAACATGCCTGTTACCCTCTACTGATCTCCATCGTACAAGCATATTCCCTATGTTTCTTACTGACAATAACTGTCACCGCTTCGATTTCGACTCTACCACCCAATATCTCCATAAACATTGCTAGCATTGTAACAGCTTTCAACCGGCCGTTGAGCACGCCTAGCTAGCATTGAGTATGATATTAATACCGGGTCTTGGGTACATAGCCGACGTCAAAAAGCCAACAGCAAGCCATGGCGTCGCACATGGATCAATCACCGTATTTGATCAAACCTGGGTAGCGGATTGCCGAAGTAATGATTGCTATAGATGCCGTAACGGTTAAGCCTGCTTGCTTCGACTTGCTGTCAACCCTTATTTAGGGCCGGACCGGGGTCGGGCTCGGCCGGGTCGGGTCGGCCTCTTCCGCCCGTCAATCCCATTGGGCCAATCAATGCTCACAGCCCACGTGTAAATGCCTTCCGGTGCTCATACCTATCAACTATCCAATGGGTTAGAGAGCTACGTAGTCAGGTAAAAATTTAGCAAGGCTACGGTGACTCGAATCACTCAGCAAGTCTACTACTATTGGACTACTCTTTGACCCAGAGAGCGAGAGATGCTAGAGAAACCGGACCGCCAGGGCAGTATCTAGCTGCGCTTGTATGTTCTGCACGATGCCTACAGTACCGCTGTGAAGAAGCCTTGCAAAATACATAAGCACCGGGATGTTACCTGGCATCATCGCAAAGTCAGTCAAGAAAGAGAAAGGGGCTGCCGCAGAACGCCGTTCAGGGTTGCAATGGCTACCTAACTCAGGTAGCTGAATCCTAACACATGTAGGACTTGATCTTCGGTGACTAAATATATAATTATATATGTATGTATATGTATATGTATATGTATATCTGTGCGTTCCATTCATGCAACGGAGGCGAGACGCAGGAGTGGCAGTTGGCGACATAAGAGGCCGAATATCCAATGTTGTGCAACACACGTGGTGATGCGGTTCGACTTATTCTACCTGAGCCGCTCTCCTTATTAGACTGACGATATTTGCGCAGCATTCCTAAGAGAATCTCCGGCCCCGTTCAGCCCCATCTCGCCAGGCAGATTTCAGTCGGCCCGCAGCCCAGCCTGCCTATGCTACAGCACGTACTCGGATCAGCTCTCTAATAAGATCCCCCGTCTTCCCGGTCATTCGTGCAGTCGCACTAGAACCCGCCATGTCGACTCGCTGGCGAGATAGGTAGGCAGTGCAACCCTCCGCTTACATGCAGGTACGTTTATTACCGTAGCTGCCTGGCAGGTAGCTGTGCATCTTCGTGCCCAGTATTGCCGCTTCACGCCCGATTCGAGCGAAATCTCAAGTACAAATTACACGTATGACGTCGCAACCGTGGTACCTCTTCGGCTGACCACATGGCTCGCCCTACCTACCTACTCAAACACGCCGACAGGGGTTTATGGGTGGGCTGCAAACCCCGAAGGCCCAGCAATGCGGTTGACCGAACAGCGTCTGAGTGCTTCTCCTTTCGGTTGTTCATAGTTGCGAAATTTATGAAGGAAGTCCGGCAGTGGACTTTGATGGACATCGATATTCATTGTTCTGTGCGTCTGCCTACATGTAAGTACACAGTGATGACGAACTCTTCATGAACTTGACCATATACCGGAGCTAATGACAGAGCAAAAGATTTGTTGGTGTCGTTCTCAGTCCTTGGATATTTATGAACAAGGGCCAACAATTGGTTCCTTTTATCGAACGTTGGGGTGCCTTGCGATTTTCCAGGTTGCTCTCGGTGTTTGACGGACTTTACCGTTACTTACAATTGGGTGGGCTCACGTGTGCGAACGAACACCGTAACCTGTGCCAGAAACCACTCGCAATGAAAAGATGGAGCTGAAATGGTAATGAGATTCGTCACTGGCACGAGGCTGAACCATAGGAGAAGCCTCATGCAGCTGGTTGGCAGATCGCCATCACTGCGTATTGTCGGCTTGGGAGCTGCCAACCACCACAGAACCGGAAGTGGAGGGCCTTATCCAGATAATAGGATCAAGTTCAACGACGACATGGAGGCGGAATGCAACCTTTTACGGCCCTAACAGTGAGAGAAAAGTGGCGGCAGTCGATCCCCACGCGAGGCAGTGAGAAGGGATGGGGAAGACAGCTTAAATAAAGAGCGCATTGAATTAGAACAGGGCAAATTATGCCGCGCTAGTTAGTTATTTGTAGGTAATTCCATGCCAGTGCCGAGACCCGGCAAATACTTATCTAGTACTTAAATGGCAGTTTGCTTACCTACATACTGCCTGGATCGGACTAGGTGCCTTATGTACTTCGTAGCCGATAATATCCGTCTCCTCTTGTGTGCAGTTGGCCCCCAACAGCCCCCGAGTAGCTCCTTGGCAAAACGCTGGACAGACCTACCGGTGGATGCGACATACATAGGAGGTGTGCACTATACGTCCGCAACTATTTTTATCTGTTAATATATGACTACCTTTTCACAGCGTATGGCATGTTGAAAAGGAATGCTTGAAAATGGCTCGGACGTAAATCGGCATTCTGAGAATAGCTTTCTGGTGGCCTTCTTACGATTCTCGTGGCCTAAAGAGTCATTAACAGCGCGGTCGGGGCCCTATATTGTGCTATGGAGTAAGGTATCGGACTTGTTCGCCAAATCGGATGGCACAGCTGACCGTTACAACAATCACCATAGAGTCGTCTAATAAGTTGTACCGGCCGGTGTGCCCCTAGATCGCCTGTTGCGCAATTCCTTTTCTATATATAAGCTCAAGGTATAATTCCAGGTAAGGCAGGCAAGCCGCTGTGGTGTTCGCGGGATACTTAAGCTTATATAGAAAATTGCGTGCAAGAGCTTGTAACCGGCATCATGCCAACGGCTGCAACCCCCAACTGGATGGCGTCCAATTAAGTCTGCGGCCCAAAATAGCCAGGAATCCCATTACGAGTCTGTATAACAGCAATTCGACCAGAACGCGTGGTCGATGTTCGCGGTCTGAAGCAGTGGTCTTTCGCATGCAAAGCGTCTGTGGAAAAGGTACCTGGGTACTTGCGCTTCGTACCGGAGGATAAAAATAGCCCGGGGTCATTAATAGGGACTTACTCAGTACTGGCACGGCCCTGATGGGTTCAGGTCCGTCCAGCAGTTTCGGTCTTGTCCAGCACGCTGGGGGTTCGGGGCGGTTCACCATGGGTGGGTCCAGCATTTCCAAGTTTTAATTACTTGTCGCCGCCGGATTGAGGCCTTACACAACTCATACCGGTAGATAACTCCAGGTACGAATCCTCGACTAGCTTATCTTGCCGCCATCGTCCTTGGCTGGTCCGAGTCCCATTGCTGGCGCATCTGCCTGCCCTTAGACAGCTACCACAACCGTCCACGGCTCTGACGACCCCCGGCGTATCTCGGCGTAGACGAATCGATACCCGCACGTTCAAGTCACCTATTGTACGGACGAAGACGGAGGCGAGTCACCTACACGGCCAGCTGCAAGTACCCATCTCCCTTGATTCGCATCGTGCGCTGCAAGGGCTGTGCTGACCAAGCATTGGTCGCGTTCAGGCTAGATAAACGCGCGGTCATATCGCATCGCATCAATCGCACAATCTCATCCCTTTCCATCGGATCCGTCACAATTGCCCCGAGTTGCTACCAACTGCCGCCGTCCCATACTCGCCTTGCTTTCACGCCCCCCGACGAGTTGGAGGGGCTTGTCCTACCTACGTTGAGACCTCATCAACCTCGCTGGCTCGGCTTCTACTCAGCCAATTCACTTCTCGATTTGTTGTTACTGCACCGCTTTCTCGAGGTAGAATCGAGTGCACGATTGCCCCTAAGCTATAACGTGTGTTTTATATTCCGAGATATGCAATAGACAAGGCAATCTCATCGCTTATTAGGTCGTGAAAGGACGTGACGTCTAGTTCGAAGATATTGCCCGCCCCGTACAGCTTCTAGGCCCGCACGGTCATCGTCGGCTTCTGCTCTTGCAACCTGCCTTTACCGGCTTGGCTATCCTCCCTTATTCACCTTGCCTTAACTTCCCTCTACACGCTTCTCATATCGACCGCATCGCCATCCCTTTGTTCCGACCCCGCCCTCTCCGAACCGTTGTCCGTCAATCGGTCGTGACGACAACCTCGGCACAACTGCCATGCGTGCCCCCTGCTTGGTCCTTCACTAGCTACCTATAATAAATCGCCTCGCCGACGACGTGTGACGGCCGGTCTTCTTTCGTCCGCTGTACTGGTTGCTTGTCTTTGGCGTTGACAACTGCCGAGCCGACCCGGCCTAATCGCAGCTCCTCGGTAAAATGGAGTCTCTCTGCGTTGCCGTCATCGGTGCCAATGGGGTGGGCAAGTCCCATTTCATACGGACAGCCATGTCTCTACCCCTACCCCCTGCGGCTGATTCAAAACCGACGACGGCGCGTATTGTTGTTGACAATGTACCCTACGCCGTCACTTTGTTTGAGCTGGATCTCCAATATTTTGAGTCGGGGTTCTCCGACGGTCAAACTGAACAGATCAAATGGCCCAAGCAAATGGATGGTATCATTATACCCCGCGTCCATGGAGTGTTGTTTGTTTATGATGTTATGGACAGAGATAGTATCCACTGGCTACCGGAGACTCTCAGTAAGTTATACTCATCATTTTCGTGCCATGATGATGCTATATACGCGTCAGATCGTGGCTGTCGTTGGGCGAGACTAAAAGTAGACAGATGCTTTCGTGAGCTCGTCGCTTCCGGCCGTTCTTGTAGCTAACAAGTGCGATAACCCGGAATCGTCAAGGCAGATCGATGCGGATGCACTGGCTGCAAGTTGTAAGTCATGCTGTGCAAGTTTCAAAACATCGGCCGACAATCCGGAGACGGCGCGGATGGCACTATCTACGTTGTTGAGGGCCATGATCTTAGGAACTCATGGTAAGTGCACTATTGGGTGATCGTGAATTGTCAGATTATCTCCTACGAGCAATCTCGTATTCCACAGTTCTCTCTATGTACGATCTCGATGCTGAAGCAATTTCCAGATCACGATAATTCAGACATGGCGGGTCTGAGAAAGCGAGCAATTTCAGAGTCGACTCATCTTGATGCCCCGGCAGAGTCGGCATCCCGTCCTATTAGCCAGCACAGTAAACATAGTCGGGCGAGCTCTGACATGTCGCTGCTGCGCGGCTATCTTATCAGTCAAGAGAATAGCGATTTTCGAAACCCGAGGATTCCGCGAGCCGATTTTCTAGGCGGACAACCGTCGGATGAATATGAATCCGTGCAGACTATTCACAGTATGCTTCGGAGTCCCGGCGGTGTTCGGCTAGACCGGGCCCACTCTGGTTACTCAGAAACGGAGGACTCCGACATGGAGTCTTTGAGGCACGCCGAGGCTGTAGCCCGTCTGCAGCGCGGTGATGAGACCGACCGATCAAAGAAACCCGGGGTGGATTTCGAGGAATTAGTGGACCGTTTACTGGCTCTGAAGCTATCTAGAGCAGACTACAACTTTGCCGACGTGTTCTTATGCTTGTACCGCAAGTTTACTACACCCTTGGAGCTGTTTACTGCCATCTCGACAAGGCTAGAGGCTATCAAAGAAGGCAAATCGAACGAATACTTCACCAGGACCATCACACAGCTGCGGTGGATCGAGACGTTGGCTAAGTGGGTCGAAAGTTATCCGAACGACTTTGCACAACCCGCAGTCAGAGAAGGCTTAGATGACTTTATCAAGCGTTTTTCAACCGAGCCCATTTTCTCGGCTGCTTCGCTGCAGATGAGAAAGACATTAGATGAAAGTATTATTGAGGACGATGATATCGGATGGGCCAAATCTAAAGTTGAAGATACTCAGACGAATAGTGATCCACCGCCCCCAGCAAATACGGTTAAAGATGGTACGAGGTTAATTAACGACCGTCAGAACAGCCTGAGTACCTTGAGTATTGGGGATCCGTTTGACTATCATCCGTCTGCTAGTTCGGTGTTTTCGGATTCAATGGGAGCCAGCGCAAAGAGCCATTCTTACCAATTCTACTCGTATGAGGATTACGAGCGCGAAGCAGCTACGATGACACCCTCATATACGCTACCTCTCACGAAGCTTCGATATCACAACTTCATGGAGATGGCAAACGACGATATCGCCGACGAGATGACACGGATTGACTGGGTTATGTTCTCCTCAATCCGTATACGTGATCTTGTCCGGCATGTTAGCCTATCGCCCGAGCAGAAGGAGAAATGCAAGGCAATGAAGAATGTCAACCGCATGATCTCTCATTTCAATCACATTGCAACTTGGGTAGCAAACATGATCCTGGTGCGGGACAAGGCTAAACACCGAGCACAGATAATGGAAAAGTTTATGCATATCGCATCTAAGTTGAGACTGTTGAACAACTATAATGGCCTAGCCGCTGTACTCGCCGGCGTCAACGGCACTGCAATTCTCCGACTTAGTCAGACACGAAGTCTGATCAATAATGAAACACATAAACGGTTCGCCCGACTTGGAATGTTGATGGGTACCCAAAAGGGATATTTTGCTTATCGACTGGCATGGGAGAATTCCTCTTTGCCACGTATCCCATTCATTCCTCTGCACCGCAGGGACCTTGTGTCCGCGGAGGAAGGCAGCGTTACGTTCGTCGGGCCGGACGGTGATCGACTGAATTGGAGGAAATTTGAAGTTCTCGGGGAGATCATCCTACCCATCATGAAGAGTCAAAGTACCCCCTACCGTAACTTAGGCAGGCATGATGCTATCAAGGAGCTTGTCCTGGATTGCATGATGCCAACAGATGAAGAGGTGAGAAAACAAGGCTTCCCAGCCCATCTTTTCCGGGAGACTAACGTAGAATAACAGGACGTTTATCAACGAAGTGTTCAAGTGGAAAGCACGTCATCCATTGCCGTCGACCCATCCAAGAAGAAATTTCCATGGTTTGCCAACAAGGCCTGATAAGGCCTTGCCGTTGTTTAGGCTGGTCATAGCCTTGTCATTTCTTCCGGGTTCTGCTAGCGCCTGATATTAGCAAGGCGTCTTCATCAAAGTACAATATAGAATATCACCCGTGTTTTGTAATGGGTCTTTTTTGGGTGGATTTGTGATTATGATCTGAGCAGGGTAGATAGAGATAAGTAAGTATTCACACTATGGATCTTGATTATTCTCCGCCTTAAATATAATGTAACGATTTCTATCTAGGTGATAATAGTCGGTAGGTGCGCCAAAACGGGCCCAAGTTGACTGTAGATACCAAAGCTTTAATCACTTTCTACAAATGATTTCTCCATCAATCATGCTACAGAATCCATCAGCGTGTTCAGCCCATTCCTTCCACGCATCCGGAATTTGCGCTGCCGTTTCTTCTGTCACGAACCCGAGTTTCACCCCCTTTTCCAACGCTAATGAGGATTCCAACCGCGCAGCCATGTTTCCACCCCACCACTCCCGGTCGGCTTTATTCGCATACGTGACAGCGGAAGACGAAGCTGTGATATCCTCAGGTTTGAATCCCGCCTTCCGGGCAAACTCCCTCCCCCTCCCGCCTGCCTGGGTCTTGCCGTCGCTGTTTGCAATCATAGCTATTAGAGCAATGGCATCAATTACGCCTTGTATAGACGGATATATGGTGATGCTAGACCACTCCACTTCTCGTGCGCAGATGAATCCCCCGGGCTTGCACACCCGCCGCATCTCCTTCAGGCCTCGAATAGGGCCGAGCTCGCCATCTGCGGTCGGCAAGTGACCGAGGACCTGATGAGCGTGAACCACGTCAAAGGAGTTGTCCTCAAAGGGTAGCTTCAATGCGTCTCCCAATGAAAACGATGCGTTAGTCACTCCTTGCTGCTTGCATAGTTCACGTGCGGAGTCGAGGGCATCGGCGTTGGCGTCGATCCCTACCACGCTCCCGCCCGGTGCGACGAGGGGCGCAAGACCGGCGGTGATGGAACCAGGTCCGCAGCCTACGTCCAGGACACGCATGCCGGGCTTAAGGAGACGCAGCATGTACGCTGAGTTTACTGCCGCTGTGCGACGCGCGTAGGTGGCAAACCTGGCTGGGTTGTAGGCTTGCGTCTCCATGGTGTGACTTGTGGATAGACGAATTGGTTGGGACTTAGACTGTGGTTGTCATTGGCGAGGATTGAAAGCTCAGCACCTAAATCAGGCCTATGACGGGATGACTGAGTTAAATAGGGCCGGGCGACTGGGTTAATAAGGGGTAAAAAAATTGGGTGGGATTACCTACGCGAAGCGGCATCATTCGTATGATGATGTGGCGGGCGGGGTAGCAAATAAACCTACAAGGTAGCTCTATTTCGATCTTCCCTGCTGCATGCCGGCGCGCCTGATACGGAAGCACCTCATCTCGCTTTTGGGCTGCATTTCGGCGGCCTTCCGGGACTTGCAGTATCACTGCAGCTGCGGCTGCGCTGTTACGCCCACACTCAGCTTCAATGCTTCGCCCTTGTTTGCTTTATTCCGTTGCTAGCTCTCCATCCGTGCCAGCATCCTCTACGACTCTCTCGAAGTGTCGGCGTCTAGCTATGTAGACCTTACACCCTTCTGTTACTACCCCTGAATTGCCAATGTGAGGTCTGTGCATTCAAAGATGGTTGTAGTTGACGATTACGAATACATCACGGAGGAGGAGAGACGGCTTGAGGATGACCGCAATCGCATCAAGTATTGGAAGCAGTGGGGTCCTTACGTTGCTGAGCGCCAGTGGGCTACCGGTGAGGTTACAGAAATCAACACATCTACCCCAACTGAGTTACTAAGGCATTGTGACTAGTGCGAGAGGACTACAGCGCAAACGGTGACGCGTGGAGTCACTTCACTCACGACCATGCGAGATCTCGGGCCTTTCGTTGGGGTGAAGACGGCATTGCAGGAGTCTCTGATACACACGGTCTGCAGAACATAGCTTTCGCCTTTTGGAATGAACAAGAGTTAGTCTGATAGCTAGACACGACTTAACTAAACGCATTGTTGACTTTCAGTTAGCCCCTTTCTCAAAGAACGTCTGTTCGGTCTGTCCAACCCTCAGGGAAACCATGGTGAAAGCATCAAGGAAGCTCATTTTCACTTGGACAACACCCCCGTAAGCACGAGGTCTCCATCCTCAACAGATCACTTCTGGACGGAAGCTAATATTCATTATTGAAGACAGTACGAACTCGTCTCTCTTCCCTTGACCTCGTCTATACCTCTTCTAAAATGATACTGGAAACTTACCCCCTTTTAGCATTCCTACATGAAATATCTCTACAAATATCCGCAGAACGCCTTCCCTTACGACGATCTCCTCAGCGAAAATGCGAGACGATCCCGAACAGACAAAGAGTACCAGATTATTGACACTGGCATATTCAGAGGGGATATGTACTGGGATATCGTAATCGAGATGGCAAAAGAAGATGACGACCCTCAAGAGCTATTGTTTCGCGTAACTGCTTGGAATAGGGGCCCGGACCCTGCCCCCTTGCATATTGTCCCCCACGTCTGGTTCCGAAACACCTGGGCTTGGGGCTGCGAACCCGAGGATAAGAAGCCCTCTATCTCAGAGGTCGCGGAGAATCTGGCTCGTTCAAACCACTACAAGTTGGGAGAGCGATATGTTTTATTGTCTCCTTCGCCTGGTGTCGGGTTAACCGGCGCGGATGTGCAGCCGGAACTTCTGTTCACCGACAACGATACCAATCTTAATTGCCTCTATGGGCAGGAGAATAAGACACCGTTTGTCAAGGATGCGTTCCATCGATATATCGTAGGTGACGAGAAGGGAGCCGTGAATCCGGCCAAGACGGGAACAAAGTGCGCTGCTTGGTTTTCTTTCAACGAGTCTGGTGGCGTTGGGCCTGGTGAATGCGCAGGTACGTATTGATAAACTACTTAAACCGTTCATGCCTGGTTAGCTAACCCTGATCATGATACAAGTCGTTCGTTTTCGATTCTCTAGAAGAAGTGACACATACCTCGACGAAGAAGAGTTTGACAATATAATCGAAAAAAGAAGAGAGGAGGCTGACGACTTCTATTATCGCCTAAGCCCACTGCCTATGTCTGAGGACCTTCGGAATATCCAGCGCCAGGCCTTCGCCGGCATGATGTGGTGCAAGCAATACTACCAATTCATCTGGGACCAATGGGCTAGTGGTGATCCATCCCAGCCGCCTCCTCCCCCCGAGAGGAAAGAGGTGAGAAATTCGCAGTGGAAGCATCTGTATATTGATGATGTGCTGTCTATGCCTGATTCTTGGGAGTATCCCTTCTTTGCCGCTTGGGACTCTGCTTTTCATTGTATTCCTCTGGCGATGATCGACCCGGACTTCGCCAAGAAGCAGATCGATTTGTTCACTAGGGAATGGTATTGCCACCCGAATGGGCAGCTCCCAGCGTACGTGGATCCCCCCTATTCGCTGTTGCGGTTATGGGAGCTTATTTATGTTGTTGTTTAGGTATGAATGGAACTTCGGCGACGTGAACCCTCCCGTTCACGCGTGGGCTACTTTCCGTGTGTTCAAAATCGAGCGCAAAATATACGGCAGGCAAGATCTCGATTTCCTCGAAAGGGTGTTCCAGAAACTACTCCTAAACTTCACTTGGTGGGTTAATCGGAAGGACAAGGATGGCAAAAACGTTTTTGAGGGCGGCTTTCTAGGACTGGACAACATTGGGCTCTTCAACCGCTCCGAACCTCTTCCTACGGGCGGCGTTCTTGAACAAGCTGACAGCACGGGTTGGATGGCGTTTTACTGTCTCTCCATGCTCAATATAGCACTTGAGCTGGCTAAGCATAGGAGAACGTACGAGGACATCGCCTCGAAGTTCTTCGAGCACTTCATCTTTATAAGCGATGCCATGACTTTTAGAGATGGCAAGGATGAAGTATCGCTGTGGAATGAGGAAGACGGATTTTATTATGATGCCATTTCCTGGGGGAATCCCCGGGTCCAGCAGCTCCCGGTTCGATCGCTTGTCGGTCTAATTCCTCTATACGCGACTATGACGCTTGAGCCGGAGCTGATCGATAAGCTGCCTTCGTTCAAGAAGCGGGTCAATTGGTTCATGGAAAACAGATGCGACCTGGCGGAGAGGAACATGGCTAGCATTCGGAAGAGGGGGAAGGGGGACCGCATTTTGCTGGCTATGGTCAGTAAAGACCGACTGGAGAAGGTTCTCAAACGGATGCTTGACGAGAACGAGTTCTTTAGCGAGCATGGTATTAGGTCGCTGTCTAGATATCATAAAGAGCATCCGTACTCCATGGATGTCAATGGTCAGACATTCACAGTTGGGTACGTGCCTGGAGATTCGGACAGCGGCCTGTTTGGAGGAAATAGTAACTGGAGGGGTCCGATCTGGTTTTGCGTCAACTTCCTTCTCGTGGAGGCCCTTCAGCGTTTCTACCTATTCTACGGCCCTGGATTTAAAGTCGAGTGCCCGACCGGATCCGGCGATTATATGCATTTAGGACACGTCTCGGAAGAGATACAGCACCGCCTGCAACATCTGTTCGCGCGTGGCGACCATGGCCGCCGCAGCATCAACGCGGGAAGCGATTTGCTTGACTTCGATCCCCATTGGAAGGACCACATCTGGTTTTACGAGTTCTTCGATGGAGACAGTGGGCATGGCCTTGGGGCATCTCATCAGTGTGGCTGGACTGGACTGATAGCACGTATGATCCACGATACCGGGTACGTTTCGCATTACCCAAGAACTTCATCTAGACGTGGTGCTGACGTGAACTAGAATTAATTGCCGCTTACCTCACACACCACGGACGCCGTCTGTTGGTATGGCGCACTATTTCGACGATACCTTGCATCGGTATGTCCATCTCAACAATCCGAAGCCCGAGAGGCCGCGCATGCGGCGGTCGTCTACGGCCCGTTCTATCGGGGCGCGGAGTGACTTCGACACCTCGGTCAACGGCGAGGAATTTGAGGCACGTAGCGTGGTACCGGATGACCCTAGGCGCCAAGCCCAGCGTCAAGAAGCCGATGCTCATCTGCACCAGTATATATCGGATCAGCTCCAGCGCGTTGTTGACGATGACGAGGACCAGGGGGTTGATAGGGAGGAGTATGAAGCGTACGCATAAATGAAGGGGTGCGCCGTATCTCTCTTCATTTCTCCTGGGCTAGCTAGACAATCTTAGAATTACAGGCGACATTCCAATGAGCATACGATTTCCGTTGTAAGACGGCTTCAATAGTTTTTTATACAAGTCCACATCCCTCACACTTTGGAGCTGAATTAGGCTTTGGTCGGGAGTGAGTAGATGGCTACCAAACCTCAATATTCCTCGTAAATGCCTCATATACTGGCCTGATCTAGACCAGCCATTGGTGTGATCCCTAGGCCCGACTCATTATCTGTATCCCGAAGAGTGCGTTCTTCTACACATCGGTATTTATTTTCTAGAGACCGCTTAGGGGTTATAACACTCGATAGTAAAATAAGGAGAAATAAAGAAAAAAGGCCCGTAGGCCCGTAGGCACCGGCTCTGACTATCCATCATTAGGCGTAAGTTAGTATATTGGATGCTGGCCGTGGGTGGAGTAATTAGATATATTGTTCGCACAAAGGAAAAAGGATGCTGCTGGGACCGAGTACGAGTGCAACCTCTCTCTATTTTGACGCTCATATACACACTACGATACCTCCTCCTCGCGTTAAGGAGGAGTTACCTGGTTCGGGAACAGGGCCCGTTAAGTTTCCCGCACGCGACATGCTCTGCTCTGCAGCGTCTACCGCCCTTGTCTCCTTGCGTCGCTCATGGCCTCAAAGGGGGAATAATAGTATTTCATAATTTTTGGTACTTTTACAAGGTGTCTGTGAGGAGCTTGTTCATCTTGGCGATCTTGGAGGCCACGGACAAGTCGATAGTACGGTCGCCGATCTCAACAACGAGGCCGCCGAGGATGTCCGGGTTTACCTCGTTCGTCACCCTCAACTTCTTGCCCTGGCTGTACGATGACTTGGAAACAGCCGTCTCCAGGCGAAGGAGAGTCTTGCTGTCGAGTTGCTACATCGTTCGATTAGCTTATATCCCACGTCTGAACAGGCATATGACAGGGGAGTATTTGCAATGTGTCGCTGTCGTACCTGGGCAGATCTGACCACCATCTCGACCTCGCCGCGGGAAGCACGAATGATCTCGCTAAACTTGTCGCAGACGCCCTTCAACAGACCCAAGCGGTTGTTTGTGGCCAAGGTGGCGAGCAGGTTCTTGACGGTCTCGTTAGCTCCACCAATGCTCTTCTGGAGTTCGGCCACAATGGCGCTCTTGTCACCCTCGGTCAGCGTCGGTGTAGCTAGGACGGTTGCGAGTTTGGCATCGTTGGCGTAAAGCTCGCCGAGTGCGCTCAGAGCTTTCGCAGTGGGGTCGAGGGTCGAGGTCTTGACAGCAGCCGTGTACTAAATAGCTCAAGTGTCAGCCTAGCTAGCTCCTCTCTCACATAAAGTCGGCAGCCATGCTCCAATTAATTAGAGAGAGTATCGGGACTATTCCGTGGCGCATTGAATCGTGAAGTTGGGAGTATCGTACCAGAGCGGTGGCATAGGTGCCATCGACACCGTAGACAGAGATTGGGGGCTTGACGTCCTGAGTAGCGGCAGCGGCGTAAGACCGTACGGAGGGTCGGGCAAACGTCCTCTGGGGAGCTGCAGCTCGGAGAGATCGAAAAGCCTGTCGCGACAACATGGTGGCGGAACGAGGGCGGGAGGTGGGGTTGATAGTGGAATTGGACGGGAGTTAGATATCGTTCTTCAATGAGGCTCGTTTCTCGCGAGAGGTTGCAAGAATCAACCGACGGGCCGGGCCAATTGGACAGTGTGGCTGGTGTATGCACTCGCCACAATTTGCCAAGCCACAGTTTCAGGTGTTTCCCGCACGGACCAATGCGACCGACCGACCGACTTGAACCACTTTGACCAACGATTTTCTCCCACTTTCTCTGCCCAACTTCTGCAACCTTGTTCTGCTTTATTCGTCAAGCATTCTCCAAGTTTGAAGGTTAAGCACAGCGTCACGTCAAGCACGACGCGCAAGCGCCTTGCCTGCTACTTTTTTTCTCGTCTATTCTTTCTCAAGTCTAGATAGAGGAGGCACCAGTAGCTGTCTCTGAAGAATTGGCCGCTTTCACTGAGGCACGGGCTGTCTCCGATCCTTTTCGCCCCGCCAGAGCGCGACGGTTGTATTCCCTGGCGCCCTGCGCCCCAGCTGACGGCTTTGAACACCCAGTCCCTGGGAACGACTCCGTCATTCATCCTGGCATCATCCGATGGGAGATTCGCGCCTGTGACATCTATTCTCTTTTTTTATCTGCCCTTACGTTTATCGGCCAGGCTCCAGTGCAGGCAGGCCCGCGTCTGCGATATTTTGGCCAGCCCCGTACACATATACGGGATACACGACCAATATATTGGCCAAAGCACGATCTCGTCCTCGCGTGATGCCGTAGCTATCTGTTCCAGTGTAGCTCGCTGTTTTTTTTCTGTTTTTCTTCTCTCTTTATACCTTTAGGTATTTTACTCTCAGCCACTCGAATTCTAGTATGGTAAGACTAGGATTACTGTCGTGATGACCAGAGAGAGAAAGAAAGCGCCAGCTTCGGCGCACGGCGTTACCGCCGCGACAAGGCGTGCAAAAATGGAGAGGGCTTTGCAATTTAACGATAGTGTTTGGCGCAATCTAAACCCCTTGAAAGCACCCCCCAAGGTGAAGCACAAATCCTATTTTGAAGCAGTCGAAAACGCAGACAAGAAGAAGAAGAAGTTGGAGTTCGAGGTATCTAGTTATTTACAGTCCAGGAACACGTCGAGATACGAGTGTATTGCTCACCAGCACCAGGTCACTACCAATCCCGAACCCCCGCCGGGGTTCGAATTTATTCCCACCGGGCATCCCGAGTTGTCACAAGAGTGTAAAGAACAGTCACGCGATAGCGACGCTATGTTTTTTATTGTTTCTGTGAGAACTTTAATTTCTTTGTATACATCACGCGAAAGTCCCTAACCATACACTTTAGATCTCGAAGGATGTATTAAAGCTCGATCACCATATGAACCGTCTAGGATACCACTTTCGAAGCCTGATTGTAGAGGCGGCACGCGAAGCCCTAAAACGGCGGGGTTGCTATGACGAAGCTGCCTATGTGCACGAACCTGGCCGGCCAGAGCCTATACCGAGCTCCCAACGGGAGATAGACCAAGAGGCTGATGCCGTTCTCAGAGATCTTTTTCCAAGAATACCCAATACAGACCGGCAGGAGATCATTAACCATGCCTTCAAGAAAGTATGTACTCAAATATCCTTCCAGGGTCAAATGTATAAGGACACTGACCCCATCTTTCAACATAGGACGGAACGTTCAACGGTGAATTTAAAGTGGGTATGGCTAAAGAATTAACGTTGGCGCGCCGAGTCCAACTTGCGGCTCTTGCTCACATCAGACATACTCATACGCGCTATGACGAATTGCTCAAGGAGTCAAAGTGGGCCAATGCCCGGAAAGCTGTAGAAAAGCCGTGTCTGGATATCATCGTCAAGTGGCGAGGAGACGAAGAGACTGGCCGTGATCAGCTCGACGAAATTCTCCGGGAAGTTATTGAGATTTCTGACACCGAAGATGAGTCCGATGATGAAATTAATAGTACAGATAATGTACGCACTCCCGTTCAAACCGGGCATGCGGCAGCGTCTATACCAAATGGGCCAGTGTTGCGACCTTCCTATGCCAACCAACAGTTTGGAATGGACAGCCGGATGAGTAGCCCCGTTCTCGCGGACCCCCATGCACCGCCATCCGCACAGCGTGGATCCACAAGAGCTGAGCGGAGAACCGCCCGCAAGACTCAGCAACGATTCAAGCGATATGCTGCTGCTGCTGAAGCCCTCGCCAACGCTTCTAACCAAGATGGCCGCCCGGAGAGTCATAGTACATCGGGACTTGTAGCTGCGCCCACGGAAGTTGTTAGAGCTCACCCAGTAAACTCTTACCATACAATCCCAAGCGCCGTCACACATGAGGTTTACCGGAGAGCCATTCATGGTCATACTGAGATCCAGAAGCTACCGCTTCCTCATTCCAGCGGCGTTATTGAAGACAGAATGACAAGTGCTTCGGACGCCCGCATTCACGGAGGCACAGAGCAATTTATTCGTATACCAGATGCTCAGCGGCCCAAAGTTGGGCCATACTCAGCAAAGTACGGTCAACCCTCCCCTCTGCCTCCTTTGTCACCAGCAAGGCAGGACTTGCAGGATATGGTGCTACCATCTATTGAACCTAGGTCGCCCGATGGCCCGCGGGTTTTGCATGACGTATCTCAAAGAGTATATCGTGAACCACAGGAATCTACAGAGGTACCTCGCGTGATTTCTCGTACTATTTTTGAGCCTGTCGCGCCTGGTCCCTGTACCCGATCTCCAGGCAGTCTGGTCAACGGTAACGAGCTGGCTGCGAAACGCCGCCGCGTTACAACTTACTTTCATGAGGATTTCCAGAGGCCTTCTAATACCTCATATGTCCGAGCAGCCCCGCAAGGTCAGGATGATGGTCTACGTCATCCGCAGCTCCAATATATTGCAGATCGACGTCCGCTAATGTCGAGAGGCCCGGACCATGTCGTGTACCAGGATGTTTCTTGGCCACCATCGGGTCAGGAGGTCCGAGTGATCCGGCCCGAAGACCGTCCAGATGGCCCTGTGTATCAGAGCAGTTTACGAGCCGCTACTCGCCCGGAGTTTACAGTCGATGCCCCTGTTAGGCCCAGGGGTAATCAAATTCTCGTCAATGAGAATGGCTATGAACCTCGTCGCGTAGTAGAAATGCGTAGGTCTCCTGTTCGCGAGATTTATAGAACGACTTCCCCCAGGGGGGTCGTCGTTCAGGGTCTCCATGGGCAAGAAGATCCTCGTGTTCGAGATCCCCAGGCAGTGATCTACATTGACGAATCCGCGGGTCACCTACGAGGGGAGCCAAGCAACCGCCACCGTGCTATCTTCCACCACCAACCGGGGCCACCCGCTCATCGGGAGGTACCTCGACACCTATCCCCTAATATATCACGGCAGGCCCCTGCCGTCGAACGGTCTACATGGTATTCTGTTCCTTACGACAAGGAAATTGTTCGGGCCAGTGAACTAGAGCAGGCTCCGCTGATACAGCATGGCACTACAAGATATAATGGAACCCAAGCACCATTGCCAGAGGCGCCGAGATTAGAAAGGTGAGCTAAGACAGGCGTATACTATGTGGATCTAATTCCACAGGATACATGTACCCGCCGAGGCGAAGTTTGCTGATAACAACACCAGATTCCCAGAATCCCAGCAACATAATTATCGATCACACCCTTATGCTGGTGCTGTACAACATGCAGCACCGCAGGGGCTTGGGAATAATGTCATCTACCGAAGTACCAGGCCTGATGTCACTACGTTGTCAAACTCAAGATATGAACGGGGACCTCAACAACCTTTTCCTGTCTTCCCAGCGCCTAGTAGCTACGCTGAAATTCGCGGCCCACCAATGCATCAGCGCCTACGCAACGACCATGATATAATCTATGTGGGGTAAAGATATAAAGGGAAGGATATTACCTGCACACAAGCCCCATGCGAGCGACGTGGGCTATCGGAAGATCGACCGAATAATTCAGAAGGGGTTTGCGGCTTCGAGACGTTTTTTATTCTCCGAACTGGCAGCTCCCCAAGCTGCTATGATGCTTGTCAGAGCTGACATGCTCTGCCCTAGGGCATAGAGCGCATGAATGCATAAGCCGGTGTTGGGGGTTAAGGGAGGCACAGGTGCATGAAGCGTGTATCTTCGATGGAAGGACGGAATACATGTTCCCCAAGTGGAGTAATGTATACAGAGATGCATAAACTGCTCATGGCTTTGAAATCTGGCATTGTCTCATACTGTATATATGTATTAAGCATCGCAGGCCAAATGTTGAGCAATGCATACCATTCAGCTTACAAGCTTAGCTGAATCATTGAGCCTTCATTCTTCCTTGTGACAAGTCCCTGGGCCACCTGTGGCCATTCATGTTATAACTAGGTAGGTTGTGTATGTGTATGTGTGTGTCGAACTGGTGCTTTCCTAAACGACAAATCTATGTGAAAATGGTAACCAAAGTGACGCGCGCGCCAGTATTCGTCCTAACCGCTGACTCCTACACGATGCAAGTTTGACATATAATGAATCTATGTGTGTAATGGTTATGAGGCAAGCATGGGTGTTCTTTCCGGCTGCCCGTCCTCTTGTATAATATGCCGCCCCTGTTTGTTCGAAACCCTGTCGGGCACGGACGGCACCGTATTTGGAACATTAGGTAGGGGACCGGTGCCGTTGATCTCGCGCTCGAGGGCAACCAACTCGTCCTCAACTTCGTCTTCATCTTGGTTGGTGATGCGGCCGCCAAGCATATCGCTGACTTCCTGTATGGAGCAAAGAGTTATATCGTCAGCATATCTGTCCTCACTTAGGCTTAAAGATGAATGTATTTCTAGAATGGGTAAAGCATCAAGAACTCCATGTCCGCTCCCTAGTTTTTCTTTGTGGGAGAACAAGCCGTTCCCTGCTTTTGTTCTCGATTTCCTCGTCCTCGTGGGTTCAAGTGGCCGAGCTAGGAAATGGGCCCGCTTTCTCACCTTCTGGTAGGCAATGGCGTCGGCGGTCTCGCCCATAAGCTTCTCGACGTGCTCAATGCCGCCCATCTCGGCGTGGATCTCCTTGAGGACGCGCGTGCCCTGCTGCAGCCCGAAAACTACGTCCTTCTGTATCAGGGCGAACTCGACGTTGCGGGTGAGCTGCTCGAGCTGGGCTAGCTGGGCGTCCGTCTTGACGAGGAGCTGCTCCTGGTACTTCTTCCGGCGCAGGGCGAGGCGCGCGCGCTTCTCGTCGCCGGCAGCGAGCATCTGGCGCGCTATATCCGTCTCTCTATCTGTTAGGATGACTATGCGGCGCTGGTATTGGTGTAGCTTATCGCGCTGGAGCTTGAGGTCGAGGATGGCTCTAGGGTTTGGGGTTAGTCGGAAACTAAATCAAGGATCCGAGGGAGAAAAGCATGAGCCGGGAGGGCCGAACTTGTCTTGTGCCGTCACGCGGCTGGGTTTATTCCCCATTTTATCTTCTCTTCTCTTTTGGCTTGTAATGTCGGATTCGTCTTGTCTTTCACCTCGCCTGGTAATCCCTTGCGGAGTCGGCCGGGGACATGGTCCAGTAACCGACCCCTCGTTTTGATACTTCAGTAGATGGTAAAGGAGTCAGCTCCGGGGATATTATAGACCTGCTCTAGTCAAGCTGGGATAGGGTCGGTTATGGCGTCGGGAGTCTCGTGAGCGGCTACCTTATCTATTGGCGTACTTCGGGGAGTTCTTCGTTGTTCTGTTGCAGGTGTAAACGCCAAGAAGCTGGTAGTTATGGGCCCGTGATGTAGGAGTTACGCTGCCTCGGGTAGGTGTTCCGCTGTGAATTGTACCTCCGGTAGCGTAATCTGGCTGTCTGGGTACTTCCGCGGACTTTTATCGATAAGATAAGAAGTAATGACGCAGTGTAGCTCCCGGGTAGCCAAGGCCAGTGCCACCGTGTGTGTTAGCAACGCTTTACACGGTCTCAGGGAATGTTACCAGGTTAGCTGGCTACCAAGTTTAGCGGGCTTAGCGGCTTCGACGGTCAGTATGGCTGGAGGATGAGCCGCTGAGAAATACAGTGCAAGCGTGGTTCAGAAGCACGGTATCCAACTGACCTGTATTATCTCGATAGTTAGAATGAATGAAGGTGGTTATGGGCACCGCCGAAGGAGATAAATGTTGTAATTAAAATATTATCTATGTAGGTAGTTATATGGTTAGCATCTCTTTACAACTTCGCAGCCTGTATTCCGCACTTCGGCGCCATCCAGCTCTTGCGTGGAAGTTATGACGTCTTCCCGATAGTTATCACGTGCATCTTTGAAGATCACGACAAGACCCACTTTATTTTCTTAACTTGTGCACAAGGCATTCTGAACACCAGAAACTTTTTGACCAACTCGCTGGTCAATCACGATAGTAAGTATATAGGTAGGCTTCAAGCTTACTACTATCCCCCATCCCGACCATAATTTGCAACGAATGGCGCTGTTACCATTGACTGGAATAAGAACATGTGTCAAGTCCTAATTGTCTTATACAGTTGCAAGTTATACGCAAAGCTTCCGCGATGAAAAAATGACATGAACTCCTTCTGCTTCTAATCTAAGTTGTATATGCCTAGACACATTCGTTCATCTTATACTTCAACGCCAACGTTATGCCACCTCGGATACTTCATGGTCTCGATAGAGACGTCTATCAGATTATCCGCAAGTTCGAGGACCAGCACGTTGATGATAGCAAGCCCCCGAAATTCACCATCACCGGTGTTTACGATGCTATAAAAAACTCAAATTCCAGTCTCGCCCGCCTGAAAAAACGGCCTCTTGAGGATGCGATAGATAGGGTTCTTCGCCTTCGCCGCGAGGAGAATCAAGAAGCCGATGAGGAGGCTGACATTGAGGAGGCCGCTGCAGGACCCTCACCGAAACCAAAGGTATGATGTGCACCAGTCTATAACATGAAGGTCTCCATCCCGCTAATTACGTGAGAAGGAACGTGATTATTACTTGTTGAATAAGCAGATCTCCAAATCTTGGAATCTTCCAAAAGCGCAATCCTCTGAAGTGGCCACTCCTGAGCCGCAAACTAGCCTAGAGGCAGAAAGGCAGCCCAATGGGGAACCTAAAACCAAGAAACGTAGAGCTGAGCGTAAAGAGAAGGAAGACCGCAACCCCCCGACGGATTTTTCTTTAAGGGACCTTGGTGGCATGGACGATGCGATAAAGATCCTTGTCAAAGCCATTACTTGGCCGATGCATGCACCTGAGGCCTGCGAAAAGGGCCTCGTGAAGCCCGCCCGAGGCGTGCTGATCCACGGCCCTCCGGGTTGCGGCAAGACTATGCTGGCAAAGGCATACGCTGCATCCCTTGGTGTGGCCTTTATACCCGTGTCCGCCCCTTCTCTCGTGGCGGGTATGTCCGGAGAGTCAGAGAAAAAGATCAGGGAACTCTATGACGAAGCAAGGAAGCTTGCACCGTGTCTAATCTTTATTGATGAGATCGATGCCATCATGGGCAAGCGAGAAAACGCACAAAGGGAGATGGAGAAACGGATAGTCGCACAGATGCTAACATGCATGGATGACTGTGATCCCCAGAAGATGGGCGGCAAGCTTGTTGTTACGCTTGCCGCCACGAATCGACCAGACAGCATCGACCCAGCGCTGCGGAGAGCAGGCAGGTTCAACTACGAGATTGGTCTCGGTATCCCGAATGAGGCGGCTCGAGAAGCTATACTGCGAAAAATGTTAGGCAAGATTCCACTTTCTGATGACGTCGACTGCAAGCTTCTAGCCAAAAGGACGCCGGGATATGTAGGGGCAGATCTAGAAGACCTTATTTCCGTGGCGCAAAATGACTTGGCGACAGAACTAATGTCTGAAATCGCACAGGCCTCTTCATCCGCCGCGATGGAGGTCGACTCCGAGAGTCAAGATCCCCCTATTATTCAGCTACACTACGCCATTCTATCCGCACCCCTTAATGCCATACCGGAAGATAAGTACACGCTGACAATGCGGCATTTCCTGGAGGCCATCAAACAAGTACAGCCTTCTTCAAAGCGCGAAGGCTTCTCGACAATACCGGACACCACCTGGTCCCATATCGGTGCCCTTGACGACGTGCGGGAGGAATTAATGCTGTCCATCGTCGAGCCGATTCACCAACCCGAGAGATTTAAGGCCCTCGGCATTGACGGCCCCTCGGGCGTTCTTCTCTGGGGACCCCCGGGCTGCGGCAAAACCTTACTTGCTAAGGCCGTCGCCAACGAATCCAAGGCGAATTTCATCTCCGTCAAGGGCCCTGAGCTCCTCAACAAGTACGTCGGCGAATCAGAACGGTCTGTGCGGCAGGTCTTCAGCCGCGCCCGTACCTCCGCCCCTTGCATCGTATTCTTCGACGAGCTAGACGCGCTGGTGCCACGTCGAGATTCGAGCGGCACGGATTCAAGCGCAAGGGTTGTAAACCAGCTGCTAACGGAGCTGGATGGCATGAATAACCGCTCGGGGGTATACGTCATCGGCGCTACCAATAGGCCCGACATGATTGACCCGGCCATCCTGCGACCTGGTCGACTCGGCACAAATATTTTCATCGACTTGCCGGATGCGGGCGGGCGTGTCGAGATCCTAAAGACGCGCATTCGCCGCCTATTACCGTCGTATACCGATTTCGACGTCCTCGAGGCTGTCGCCCGCGATAGCCGGTGCGAAGGGTTCAGCGGCGCCGACATCGAGAACTTGCACAGTGCAGCTGCCAAGGCTGCCATGAGGCGGCTAATCAGCAGCAAAGGGATCGGGGAGCATGCCTCACTCTTGCCGGAGGACTGGGAGAGGGCTCTTAACGAGACGAAGCCTAGTGTTTCCAATAGTCATTCGGAGAAGTTTAGACAGTTAAAAGAACTTGGCTGGGAATAGAGTAATAATAAACCTCGGGCCTGGCCCCTTGTGCCCTATCAGCATATTGGGTGGGCATTTATCTATCTTGCTTTTACTACTTCTTACCCCTACGGATTTTTGGGGAGCAGGACCCGGTGGCGATGGGTTATCGTGCCGCTCGTAATGTATCCCCGAACCTGTGATCTGCCAACTCTGTTAGGTCGTCCTGCGTACTCGAACACACCGATGAGCCTTCACGTTCCTTGGTATCATCAACCCCTATTGATGGATATTGTGGCTCAGCGGGGCTAGATCCTGCATCGTGAGATCGTCAAAGGGAGTGGTGCGTAGGGTCTATCATTCCCTATCGTAAGTACTCGCAACACCCTAAAATAGGTAGGCCCTTTGGCGCGGTCTTCCCATAGTGCTACCCCTATTCCCGACCGAGTCCTGGTTCCTCGTATTTCTCTCGTGTCTGGTTAGGTAGTAGATTGATAGACGGCGCCTAACATCTGTATATCAACGCTGCTAGAGTTAAGGCGCCTCATAACACCTCTTACTGGAGGAGCCACTCTTGGGAATCCAAGTAGCAGTGTGATATTATTACTACAATAGTACATATGTCAATGTTCATCAACGTGTTACCTGTCGTAGGTCGGTATCGAAAAAGCCTACGCAGCAGGTATTCCGGGTCCAGATACCTATCACTTCACCAAGTTAAGTGTGAGCCTGGCACGCATCATAAGGGGCAGGGGGCTTTCAACCCGTTTGCTGTTTTTCTCTTGTCAGGACCAACCAAAGCAGCGACCATACTTACTCGGACATGAACCTTACAACGTCCATTTGTACCAAAGGACGGGGACTTCGTCACTCGTAGACTGACCGTGATCGAGGAGAAAGTAACACTTTTGATCATGATAAGCAAACGCGGCGCGGTAGGCATACTATCGGTTATGGCTATAGTCGAAATCACGATTCCAAAGGTGCTGGCAGAGAGGATTCTTCATGTTCTCACATCGTTCCTGATAATTGTCGCCGGGGATGTAGTGTGTCCTCGTTTGTAACACAATGCGCTTGGGGGTGTTGTCGCTTGACATATCAGCGGCTAGGACAGACGTGATGTTGGAAAGGGTATCTCATCAGCTTTAAACCACGAACAATAGGTACTCGGTAGCGTAGCTGTGGCTGTCAAACGTGGCTGGCGGGCATCACAGGTCTTTGAAAACGCCACTATTCGCGACTCAAAGTTAGTAGGTAGCTGTGCCAAGAAAACAGTCACACTTCTGAACTGATCAGACAAACGTGTGATGCTGTTATGGCCTAGCATTGCTGTAGGTAAGATCATTCTATACAATCTGTACAGCGCGTGTGTATTCCAACACTACGACAAAAAAGGGGGCGTCCTAGGATTTCTAACGCATGATCACAAGTCGCATTGGCAAGATCTCGCGGTGTCCGTGAGGTTCAATGAGCTGCACATAAAGAACACAATTCGAAATCTTATCGTTACACGTAAGGCCGTATGTTGGCAACTCTGAAAACATACCCAACCCCGGCCTTCTAGATAACAGTTCAAAATCCCATTTTGCTTTTTTCTGAGAGGGGAGACCTTCAACCCAATTGCTTTGCTTTAGGGCACAAAGTCTCATTAATGAAGAGGAGATGGATCTATGTTCGCACCAGCCAGGCGCGCCGCCACCGTCTAGTCTATAAAAGTACAGTCGTTGGCCTAGTCGTCTATGCAAATGTGTTGGTTTGCCCTTTTTCGTATCGTTACACGTCCGCCTCGCGACGGTGATTAATTTAAGCGGTAGCCTCCTTCAAGAAGCTGTTCAGGCAAAAGGAGTTAGAAGGTCATGGGAAAAGAAGACTTGTTGGCGGGGGGCGTTTGACTTACGTGATGAGGTCGTTCCGGTCCTTGTCTTTCTTCAAGCCACCGAAAGCCATCTTGGTGCCGGGAATGAACTTCTTGGGGTTCTCGAGGTAGTCGAACTGTAACATAGGTTAACCAAAAGTTCCAGCGCAGTGCCATGCAGGGGCAGGACGTACCAGAGTTGACTCGTTCCACTCAATTCCCTTTTGCTTGTTGGCGTCGGTGTAAGAGTAGCCCTCGACGGAACCGGTCTTGCGGCCGAAAAGGCCGTGCAGGGCAGGGCCGACTTTGTTGCCCTCGTCCTTCTTCAAGGTGTGGCACTGGGCACACCGGGTCTTGAAGAGGTTGGCACCCTTCTTGGAATCACCTAAGAGCAGAAAACGTCAGTCTGTGGCCCTAGACATCAAGATCTATTCAGACGATAAAGAGCTTCAAGATGGCGGGAAACGCCGGGGCCCTCGTTTCGGCATGTGTAGGAATCCGAATGACTTGTAGAAAAGGCTGTGCACTACAGCTCTTTTGTAAAGTTATGGTCGGAGATGCCATTTCGATCGGGGAAAATAGCGCAAGCAGCAGTCAATATGGCCGAGTCGCAAAGAATCAAGAGGTAGGGTTTTGACTAGAGACCGACGACAAGACAACTTCTTGGGCGTCCCAACGCTCGGCGCACAAGTAGATGAGGCGAACTTGGCTCAATGGCTTGGAAATGGCACTCGTAGTCGACATAGAGAGACGAGGACAGATAGGCTCGGTAATCGGGAGCAATAGGGACCTACCAGCAGAGAAAGGCATCTTGACGGTTGATAAGACTGATAAAGTGAATATGAATAGAGACGCAGGGTCGTCGAATGTGAGGACAACAGGTAGACAGTCGTTGGAAGGCGGTGCGTGGCAATTGAAGATGCTGTCGTAAGGGTAGGGGCTTCAGTCAGAGAGGAAGAGAAAAAAATTAAGGCAGTCGGGATTTTAATGTACGAGCGTTATTATGATGAGCTTAACATTTTACGGACCTCCCTCCTTGATGACACGGAAGATCGCATTTGGGCCTTGGCAGCGGCTTTTGGAGCCACTCTTTTGTGGGTCTGGTTGTGGCTTTCCAGCCAATTGCAAGACGCCGAAATAATACAAGTTCCGGATCAACCCGGGTTGTGGCGTGTAACCAACTCAACAAGGCCAAGCACGGATTACCCGAGATAACGGCATATTCACTGTACCGTTACGGTGACGAGGTACCCGCGCCACATACGCGCCATCCGAGTATTTACGGGTGGCGCAGTCCCTGAGGTATGTACCCAAAACGTACGGAGTACAGACCGTACATTACGGACGTATCAACTGGGTTACGTGATTGCTGTTAACCGTTGCTCAAAAGCTGAGCCATTTTGAGGATCGTTTCTCTCTGCAAGCTGCTAAAAAATCACACCCTTACCCATGAACTATACCTAGTACATATAATTTCTCGGTCATCTGACTGGCGACAGGGTGAGAAAGGGATGATGACGCCCTGATAGAGCGGTAAACTCGGAAATTCGGGGTTCAGCATCTATTTAGTAGCAAGAGCGGGAAGTTATCGGAGTTCCTAGCTACCTAAGGTACCTTGGTCTAACTCCCCGGCACGGCACTATCAACGTCAACAAAAGCATTCCATCCCGTGATGGCTATTTGGCAAGGAACGCCCGCATTGTCTCCAAAGCCTCCTCTTTATGTGATTTCAAGTTAAGTTCACCCACATGAGCAAACGTTAAGCCAAGCGCTTCGCCCATTTTCTTTGGATCGACCCCGGCAACCTCGTCTTGGCCACAGAACAGACGACCTGTTGTTCTGCCAGTGTCAATAATCCGCTGGCATCTGGGCCGCCTCACGGAATCAAATGCCCTGAACGCAGCTTCAACCTCTGCTACAGATGAGGCGTTGCCGATTAGGTGGCTAAGGATATAAGCATCCTCGATGGCCATTCCAGCCCCGGCGCCTTGCCAAGGGGCTGTTGTGTGGGCTGCATCGCCAACGACGCAGACTCGCTTGTTTACATACGTAGGCGTGGATTTGTGTTCCCAAATAGCATATCCCTTTGGCTCTTCTTGGTCCAAGATGAGCTGAAGCACAATCGAATTAGCTGTCGTGTGCAGTGCCGACGAACAAAGGTTCCGGTTGGGAATTGTTGCGTGGTATGAATGCTCATGAATGCTCATGAATACTTACCTCCATCATGCCCTTGGCCACCGGGCCCTCATACCAGCTTGCAGGGATAGCATCCTCGAGCACCTGTCTTGTGACTTTGCGTTTTCGGTCGGCAGAGAAGTTCTTGTCAATAACCGCTATGATGCACTGCACCATGGTTCGGTTCTCGACAAGGCCTTGAAGCATCGATGCCCCCTCACCAAGCCACGCATACTGACGATCAACCTTGAAGGACTCCTCTCCGAGCGCCCGCTTCGCCTCCTCGAGGGGAACCAGACGCCTACAGTCCCACCACCCGGCCGGCGAGGCGGCATGCTTCTCTGGCTCATCTCCCACAACGTGGTTTCGGATCGAGCTGAAGATGCCGTCGGCGCCAATGACAGCATCGAAATAGGCATCGGTGCCGTCTTCAAAGGCGACCTTGACACCGGAAGCGTCTTGTTCTAACGACTTGACCCGTTTCCCGGCGTGTAGCATCTCCGAGGGTAGAAAGGAAAGAAGCGTCTGTAGGAGCGGGGCACGATTCAGCGTGAGGCCGGCGGCGACTCCAACATCAAAGATGACGGCGCCCGCCTCAGGTCCTGAACCCTATACATCCTAAGCGTCAGTATGATATGGTAATGAAGCCGAGGGTGGTATGTGGGTACATACGACCACGAGGTGAGCGGCATCAGCATCTACGGCTCCTGCTTGGTTCTTCAACAGCTCAATTGCGGATGCGGATGGGATGATGTCGTCGAGGGCTTCAAGCGTCAAGGGAGACAGCCCGATGCCTGCGCCTCGCTCAAGGAACTGGGAAGCCCCCTCGTAGACTTGAACATCGACATGGGGATGCTTTACAAGGGAAATGGCTAGCGTAACGCCGGCGAGGCCGCCACCCACCACACCAATGCGAATACGGCCAGTCATCTTGGGGAGTTTGGTGGAAGAGAGCGAAGGTAATTGCAGACAGACTTGCCCCCAGGGAATTTGCGTCCGTGATATTCACTAAAAACGCCCAACTCCGAAAGCCTATGGCGACACAAGGCTCTCAGACCTTAAAGATGTGTCAGCCACCACTCGCTCTTCGAGGCAACACTCGTGAATACGATCGTGGGGGTGAAGCAAGGAGTCATATTTCATGCAGCCACATGGCACGGAATTGATCGTTCAGTGAAGATAATCCCCTTAGCCCGGGGCGAGGCCACTATTGAGGCATCGATCGTCGCATTATGTTGGTCACACGCCAGGCTCGATGATAATATGAAAGTGCGAAAACAAGTTGCGAGTAGGGATAGGCGAGAGGGGGGCTATCTCGGTTCGCCGGTGTTGTGATGAAGCAGAACAATAGAGTTGCGCGAGTACGTATTGGGGTAGCAGCCTAAGCACCTGGAAGTTCTTGTGTCTTTTTTCGATTGTTGTTAAGTAGAAGTACAGATGTCGGACTGCGTCCTTGATTTCAGGTAGAATACATATAGGAGACATGAATTACCGAATCGTCCTTGTAACTTAGGAACTGTTTGGTTGAAGGTCCAACACTTCAACAACCGGGATGTGTTGGTAGAATGCTGGACGATGCATACTGCCATGGAAATTCCTGAAGACCTGAACATCCAACCACACAACCCAGTTCAACATTCCTGGGTAGGAGCCGATGGTACATTCAACATCCAATACGGACCCTAATCGGCGATTACCGGCCTCCTTACCCCAAAATGCAACGCAAGACCCCCTATACAAGCCGCGAGCCGTGGATCATCCGATCCGGTATCATCGTACCTACACTCGCAGTACTATTGAATCCCCGGAATTCCATGCAGGCCGTGTCGATGTACCTAGGTAGTGTCGCCTTACATAGTAAATCTTACCTTAACACTTATTATAGGTGAGGCTCTCACACTACACGACGTGCGGAATCCTGGTAAGGCTGCAACCTACAAGCCAAGCAAGCATACAACTCTAGAAGGCTTTGCGCTTATTAGTATCACACAATGTACACCTTAGCGTTGTAGCCGGCAACGAAGTGCCGCAATTGGAGGTTCAAGCTTAACTAGAGAAAGAGAACACTACCACCTACTGCCACTGCTACCTGTTTTCAAGTTACCTTCAGGATGTACATACAGACCAATGGACAGTGGAAAGTTCCTCCATCACAACACTACCGTCTCTCCGGGGCTTCCGGGGGGGGGGGGGTCTTCCGCCTGCGGCTCCTAGATCTCCGGCCTCACAAAATCCGGACTGGTGGACACCATTCTGGAACTCCCCCAGCGCTCTATTGAGTCCCACCGCGCGCACGTCGACCTCGCGTTCGATTTCGCCGCCGGCTGCGACGAGTCGGGGTTCTCCCAGTAGAACGAGATGAGCGCGGTGTTACCGCTGCACATGATAGTCTCGCGAAGCGCTTCCACGCAGTGATCTGCACGCAACGCCATAAATGTTAGAGCACGGCAATGCTTCTTCTCTATGAAATAATTATAACGGGGGCACAACCCACCAAGATGGATTTGAAGATATCTCTCGTCTTTTTCCGATAGGTTCGGATAATACCTCTCCTTGTAGATGTAGAAGCGGAGCTGGCGCTTTATCGTCCTCGTTAGTTGGTGTGCTTTCATCTAAGATGAGACAGGATTGCTGCTTACCACGCAGTGAAGTTCGTGGTATACACCAATGCTGGCCAGATATCCGCCTCCCGTCAGTTGGGTCACGTTCTCTAGTGACTCGCCTGCTCTCACGAGGTCTTCGAATGTGGCGTTGAAGTAAGCGGCTAGGGCACAGTTAGTTTGGAAAAGTGAAGAACGATGATGTGGCAATTACCCACGTTTGATCAGATGGTCCCAGTCTTTGTCTTTCTCCGGTGTTGGTGGCCCTTCGTACTTTTTGACTCTCTGATGGCCGTGGGTGTCTCGACCTCTCACTTCATACTCAACAAATTGCTGAATAGGTGCTTCATATTATATCAGGTTGGGTCAATAAAAAGATCTGCAGCTTTTCGCCTTGAGATTGGGTCACATACACCACGTCGAACCCGGGAGGACTTCACGATCTGCTTTCCAATATGGATGAATACCGTGGATTACAACGAGAGTTAGAGTGAGGAGGGCCGCATGAACCACGAACATATACAGCCGAAATAATGTCGTACTTTTTGCGCTGCGGTGCCGTTTGACTCGTGTCGAGGATGAGCTATCCAGAAGCCCAGCAGTCAAAGACTCTTCATCATCTGCAACGCTGCGAGTTGGGAACGAGCATTTCTCGTGAGCCATGGTGAAGGGGAGTTGCCAAAGTGCCCAGTGACGGGATTGGGAAAGGAAGATTAGACACACGGCTGAGTTTAAGTGAGGATAAATGTCAATCCAATGCCTAAGAGGACAGATAAATTGCGTCGTGAATGCAAGCATGATGAGCTCACCGCTACTCCTAACCGAGGGGTAGGACAGAGATCATGCCTGGGAAAGTCCTTTGCTGGGCTTACTCGAGCCTCATTCTATGGCGAGCGTCGGTGAGGGACCATCCTTCGACCAGCTTGGCAAACGAACCGTTCGAAGTTACAATGGGTGGGTGTGCTAAGGCAACCTGGACGCAGCTGTCGTGTTCCATCTCTAGGTGTGAGCTGACGCGTATTCAAACAGTTGCCGGAGAGTCACTTGAGTAGCAGTCAGCCTCTGTAATCACTACTAACTTGGAAATCCGGCGAGAGGGGAGAATCTCACGGTCGTATTTGAATGATAAATAGCTTAACATCACCTATTTCGCTTGCACCACGCTTTCTTCCCGACAGCGTTGACCACTATAATTTATAAAAAGATCAACACATCCATCGCAGATTCTATAAGCCATAACATCACATTTAAACTTAGGCCTTACATCTTCACCTTCAACGTCGTTCATCTCCATTTACCAGCAATGCATCTAATCACAACTTGCGTCGCTGTTTTCGCGCTCGTCATGAGCCAGACACTCGCCAGCCCTGTAGCCAAGGGTAAGTCTCAGCCTACTTAGTAGGAATAGCCATTAGTCTTTTATTGACGCCCAGAAGAACTAGCTCCCAGAGAACAAGTCTCGGCAGATGACATTCCAATGCCGGTGGGGGTTGAAGAGGTGGCCATGGTCTTCACCAGTAAGTATACCTAGGCCAACTCCCTCACTCTCCCGCCCTACATGAAATCATGCCTAACCTTCAACAACAGAGGCATCGGGCTACGAAGAGGCTGAAACCGCAGAGGACGCCTAATGAGAGTACATACACATCGGGAATGCGGCTTGTGGGTATGATGCGACGACATTTCAAGTAGCGATAGATGCCACGGACGGCGCTGATCTATGTCATGTCATGTACTTGGTACATTCTTCTTTACTTCAACTGGGCTGCACCGGCACCAATTCACCCAATTTACAGTAATCCGAACAACCTGCCCAGTATGATGTACACTAGATAGGAGTCAGGATGACCGAGCAGTGTAGTCTCACTGATATGGAAGCCCCTTTTAAAATGAAAGCCACTATTAAAAGACTATTCGGCCAATAGTTCAGAGAAAAACCACCTGATATTTTTACGCATCACAAAATACATTGTGCGAATGAGGAGCTCCGCAAGAGTATACCTATCTAGGGGTGTATCATAGGTAGGCACTTCAACAACTACGTAGCTATAGATTACCCCAGACTGGTTGTGGCCACATTTGATGTAGGCTTACAGTACCATGATGATAGTTGCTAGGGCTTGGCAGAAGACCTTTGACGAGGAAGAGGGAAGGGGTCATGGAAAGAGTCGTGTAAGTCCCATGGCGGTAGCGGCGATATCAAACCGGTACAACGGGATTTTCGAGATCTACAGTTACTGTGTAGTAATGTAACGATGACAAAGCCTCTTGGGTAAGTTGAAAGGCTGGTACAGGCATATAGCCCCGGACCATTGCAAGCACGCATATGGTGGGTGTGTCAATGTTCGGGGGGCTTACCATCGTAACCATACCAAGGATTGGGGATTAATGTAAACTTCACCATATGCGAGGTCTCCCTGTGCCGGATTACGGCTTTTTTTTTTAAAGTAAGAATCGCTTCGTTGGCCACCACACTATGTACACATACCTATACAATACAAACCAGGCTGCCGCCAGTCCGCTGGACAGTCAGATGGGCGTCGGTACCCGGCATGCGCAATCCAATCAATGACTCGCAATCGCCGCAGATCTCCGGGCATGAGAAGGGCGTGACAGGATTCGCGCAGAAGATGGCGCATTGTATTGCAACCCAAGTCTCACTCCGATGAGTACTCAAAACAGGTGGTCGATGAAACGTCGTATTGTCACGAAGGCAATGTTAAGGTCTCCCTATTGTGACAGGGACCACCAATTGTCTAGTTGATGGTCTAGTTTCTCCCGTATCGTAAATCTTCCCCTATCCGTCCTCCAGCAACTAATTCACATCTTCTTACCACCAAAATGTCATTTGACCAAGGCTATTGGTGTACCCCTGGGCATGTCGTTACGGCCTCAATAGGCTTGTCCGTCTTAGACATCACGTTCGTTGCGCTGCGATTCTTTGCGCGGAAAAGACAGGGGCAGCCTCTCAAAGTAGATGACTGGATCATGATACCAGCAACGGTATGTTTTGCATCGTCTCGGCTAGGTATTGACGAATCGACTGTAATAACTAGGTACCTGACCCCGACGGCAGCTTTTCACTGTTGGAATTGCAATCGCCATGGTGTATGGCGTCTCGAAGAAATCCATTGCATATCCTTACGTGGTGCCTCCCGAGGCCCACGGAAACTCACTCCTCGTCGCCACGGAACAAATCAGTCTCACGGGAAAGGTAACTTCAACTGTCGACTTGCGCTAGTTATTATACGCCGCAGACCTAATGAGAGGAACAGATCCAATGGGCCTTCTACTTACTGCTCCCTCTTTCCCTGGGATGCACGAAATTGAGCTTCCTCTTCTTCTACAGGAGGATCTTCGCAATCAGCCCCGTTAGCAAGACCAGCCTCCTGCTTGTCGGAATGATCGTGTTAATCTCTGTTTGGATGGCGGCATTCTTCCTCGCGGCGCTCTTCGCGTGTAAACTCGATTTCTGGGCCCAGTGGCAATCCCCGATTGTTCAGATAGAGCATTGCATCAGCGAACCGAAGCTGGCTCTCGCTCTGACCATCACCGACTTCAGCACCGACGTGATCGTCATAGCTATACCCATCCCACTGGTACGGAACCGGTCCTAAAAAAAAGGAGCTATGTTAACATATGCGCAGGTCTGGCGTCTAAACCTGAAGCCGAGCAAGAAAATAGCCATCTCCGGTGTCTTTCTACTCGGTACCATGTAAGTCTTGACACCGGATGCAGTCTGATAATTTAGAGTCCCGTTACTGATCATCCACTCTTCACTCCCTATCTAGAACGGTGGCGATCTCTCTACTTCGTCTGGTTCTGACCGATGGATTTCTTCGATTCGGGTTCGACCCCCATGCTGACGCTACCTGTGAGTCGATTATGATGTCCCCGGCACTCGAACATCGCTGATATTCATGGCAGTATTGATCACGGCCCTCCAATACTGGGGAGTAGTAGAAAGCGGCGTAGCAGTATTCGCAGCTTCTCTGCCGACCCTCTGGATCTTCATCAAAGGCTGGTCATGGGGCCTTGTTGCTGAGGCTGCGAGGAACCTGGTCACCTACAGCAACACGAGCCTCCGACACTTACGATCTAAATCGAGTAAAGCAAGCATCTAAGCGATCGATTTCAAGGATTGAGGATGAATTACTCGGCTTGTACAATTTACCAGCAGCCAGATGAAAGTATTGCTACGTTTCGAGTGCGCCTATCAAAGAGAGGTTAGCTAACCCTTCTTAAAGACAAGGACCTCCGATAAGTTTTAGAAATTATAGTCCCTGCTCCCTGCGTACTCACGAGCGTAGACAGGTGCGCAGTATCCCACTCTTCAGTGCGCAGTGCTCCCGTTGAAGATAGCTGCCAAACTTTTGATGGCCTAGATGTCAAAGTATACATACTTACGAGGTAGGAGTATTGCCTACCAAGGTCGGCCGTATTGCTCGGCCGCCCGGCGTACTCAAACACATAGACGAGAAGGAGAAGGTATAAGTGAGTGACGCCTCCAGATGGCCGAGCAATATGGTAGGCCGACCAGCAAGATAAACGTGTTACCAAGCGTTGAAACGGAGTATTCGGGGTGAGTGAAGTGATATGGCTTGGTGTAGCCGACTGGATCGGCTTATTGCCTGGCATAGGTAGCCACAAATCCATTTGAAACTGTTTGTTTTCCCCGTTTCCCCTCTCTTAATCGATGCCACGTAAAGTCAAAGCCTTAAAGGGGCTGCAGTTGCACGGCGACCCAGATGGAGATATCCATAGGAATTATTGTCGTCCAGATACGAGCCGCCAACATTCTGCCAGCTGCAACTGGCCGGGACACTGTGCTCAAAGCCACAAACCTTAGAACCGTAAGGTAACATGGAAGATGTGGTACCTACCTATGGAGAACGAAGTATACACCGACTGCGCCACAGGTACAGCCACACCTAACGGTCATCGTACCAGTCTGTACACTCTGCAATTGGGGTTCGAACCAAAAATTATCACGGGAGGCTACCCACTACCTTATCTAGCTATCTAGCTAAAAGCGTCACAACAGCTGTCTTGAATAAGTCGTGCGTTATCCTCATAATTGGGCGGGCATCCCGGATTCCCCCGGTCGTGACCTGCAATGGCTGCAAAGACGACCTCCATACCGCGATTCCTTTTGCCCCAGTACGGCTCGATGTGGCGGACAGCAGTCCGATCGGCTATTATCGTCCGCCCGCTCAATGCGGAGGCCGGCCAGGTCATGGTGCGCTATGTCTCCAAGGCGGCGACAAGGAGGCCCGCCATTGCGAACAGCACGGCATCGAAAACCACCGGCTTAAGAGCAGCCTCTAACAGGGCCACCGCAAAAGCAGCCAAAGCTTCCGCCCCCACGCGACCGCCGAAGACCACTTCAAAAGCGTACGCATCGAAGCCGGCAAGTCACGCGCCGGCCAGCGAACCTATAGCCCGAGCCGCTGCGCCGGAGCCGACTTCCGCTGCTCCCAAAGCGGTTGATCCCTCCAAACCCATCGTGCTCGAGAAGCCGGAACGATTTAACCCCCCCTCGCACGGCGCCCGGCTCCCGCGGTCGAGGCCGAAGCACTACGGCGGGCCCATGGGGGCGGAGGAAGTTCGGGCGCAGAGCCAAAGGACATACCCTGGCCTGCCACCGCCACCGAATACCTGGTCTAGCTGGTTTATCAACAGCCGGTGGATTCACACGGTCATCACAGTGGTAAGACATCACGCCTCACGCCTCCTTTTCCGCTCTGCGTCATACATATATATATATATATATATATATATATATATACTCGTAGCAACATGCTAACAGCCGACAGGGCACGCTGACCTCGCTGGCGCTATACACCTTCATAACAAACTTCAAGAGCAACTCGCCCTTCGCGGAGATGATCCCGCCCATCTCCGAGTTCCCCGGGCACCCATTCCAGTACATCAGCCTCTGCATCCACGCCGTGCGCCTGCACGAGGAGCACGAGTCGGCGCAGACGGCCGAGAGGCGCCGCCGCAAGATCGACGACGTCGCCAAGCGCAACGAGTACCGTAGGGCCCACGGTCTGGAGCCCGCCGCCCCGGGTCTTTTGGACGGCTACGCCAGGCCCGCCGCGGCCGCTCCGCCGGATAGCGCCGCCGACTCCCCGGCGCCGGTGCCCGATACGACTACGGAGTCCACGACGGACGGGAAGAGGAAGAAGTTCATGGGTATTTTCTGATCAATTTGATCGTATTGTACACGCATATGACGTAACCCCGTCGCAGTCCGAGAAGCCTTCTAGAATTCAAGGCAGCGAGCGCTCTCTGCTCCCGCACGAAATGCGCAAATCCTGTAATATAATACAACAATGAGATAAGACAAAGACGTGCGGTTCCACGCACATTATCATCGAACCCCCCTCCCTTTCCGGTAGACTCCTAATTTTTGTTTTTGTTTCGTGGCATCGTGACTAGAAAGCATGACCAAGCGCAACCCCTAAGCCAGTTCAACGCCCTCCAACCCTTCTAGAACCTCGTCCGCAACGCCCCCTTTTCCCAGTATCTTCTGCACCATGGTGGTCACGAGCGCGATCTTCGAGCCGCCGCGCGGCGCCCGCCACACGCCCTCGACGCTGTCCGTCTCGGCCGCCCGCAGCCCCGTCTCCTTCGCGACGGGCGCGCCCTGCCCCCACGCGGCGGCGTTCACGGCGTTCGGCACGCCCGGCGCCGTCAGCCGCGAGGGCGGATCGATGGTGCGCACCGAGAGGAGACGCAAGGTCCGCGCCGCAGCGCCGCCCGGCTTCACCTCCGTGTCGACATCCATGGCGGTTGTCGCCGCCAGCACCGCGTCGGGGCCTTCGCTTACCGAGACCGCGAGCGCGCAGTCGGCTACTGCTAGCTCTTCCTTCGAGGGGTCGAAGATGATGTTCTCGCCTACGGCCATGACGAGGAGGGTGATGGGTGGCCTGGCGGCATCTGCTGCGTTCGCTTTGGTGGCGGCGGAGCCGGAGCCGCTGCGCGGGTAGATGAATTTCGAGGCCGCCCAGTCGTCGTCGAACATGGGATCCTCGTCGTCCTCGGACTTGAGGCGCGGGAGGCGCGCGGATAGGAGAGCGAGGTGGACTGTTAGGCTGAGGAGGGGGAGGGGGTAGGAAAGGGGTGGGGAGATGAGGATGATCTGCGGATATTGACTCGGTTAGCAAGGGCCGATCTAGATAATGCGGAGAATATAGAAAAGAATGAGCGGGTCTGGAAGAACTCACGTCGAGGTATAACTTCCAGTGAAACCGACGGTTGATCCATAGTTTCTCGGTCAGTTCGCCGCCTGCGAGCAGCGCCTCGCGCAGCATGGTCGCGAGGAACACCGTGCCGCTGTCGTCATCGCGAAGCCCGGGGATCTCGACGGTGAGCTCGAGCCAGTCGTCTTCGCCGTGCCGTTCGGTCGTTTCCAGATCTCGCTCCCCACTTCCTTCATGTTCCGCCGCGGGTGCTGACGTCTCCGGTCCTTTACCCTGGCGCTGTTTCCACTGTGTCTCCCGCGAGGTATCACCGTCAAGAAGTATGCGCTGGTTCAGGGTCTTCTCGACTTCCGCCTTGACGCCCACTACCGCCTCGGTGCCGTCTGCGAAGCACACGCGCGCACTGCCGTTTGTGCTGGGCAGGATACCCGTCTCGGCGGTCAGTGGGCGGAATTGCGTCGCTGTTCGCCCATCGGGACGTATGGGTGGTGTGAGACTGAGGGTGCTGTGTAGGTAGGCAAGCTCGGCGGGCGAGAGCAACAAGTGTTGCGACGTTGTCGCCATGGTGGGGGGAAGACCGGGGTTCGCGTTGGCGACAGAGCCCGAGCAGCAGGTAGCTTTGGTGTGTGAGTTCCCGTGCGAGGGCAGAAAGCGGCAAACCCGCGTTTCTATCTGCACTCTACTTTCTTTTTTTCGGAGTCAATCAAAGCCCGTGTTCTAACGACACGCGGTACGTATTGCAAGTGTGATGTTGCGCGCCGCTCGGCCACACCACGTGGGGCACGGAGACTTTTTTTGAGCTGAGCTCCAGGAGGCCGATTGATTGGCTAGATGCGCTGATTGTGGCTGAAGCTTTCCTGGTGGGGTTGCAACCCCGGTACAGTATATACGTGGATTCTTACGCCAGTTCGTACCGTGTCGCTGAGTGCTTGTACCGGTAGGTTACCCAGGTACGAAGTACTTTATTACGCAGTTTACAAGGACTCAGGAGAACGTACGTAGGAAGACAGCATGTACAGCATCTTAGCTATTGCGTGATTCATTGTCCGTGGACTACCTATCCCATGGCATGCGGAAGTGCAAATTACATACAAAGCGAATGGCCGGCTTGTATGCCCATTCAAGCACAGCTCTCTCTTACTTACACGCGTCTGTTCGCTACCTATCTACCGTCTGATTGGGCGTCAAGTATGTTCAAACACCTGCTAGTATCGGATATCTATGCAGACCTGCGGCATGAGGTCAAGACCTACGGCTGCCACCATTTGGGCTATCTGACCTCTCGGGCCAGTTCCATCCCTGATATCTTCATCCTCGTCTTGCCATCCAAACACGTCGACAGCACGAGAGGTGGTCTTCCTACGTCGTACCAGGATACTATCATAATCAAATGAAAGTAAATCATCAATAGGGGGGAGACCAAGCATATTACTATTGAGAAGTGAAGTATGCCCGTTGTCGCTTTCGCCGTCACTCTCGCCTGTGTATGATTCATCGTCGATATCCATAGGGTCGGTCGCATATTTCTGTTGAGAAATCGCAACCTCCTCATCGAAAGTACCCGAAAAATGGAGATATCCATGGTTGTCGAATTTGGCCAGAACTTCCTTGGATACCCCTACCCACTCCATGCCATCTGGGTTCAGGATCTGCTGGGGCGAATAGTCCATCTTGTATCTCATCTTCGGACAGGTGTGGATATAGAAGCCAGGATACCACCAGCGATATCCACCTTCTATGGCTAGCGAAATCTCTCGCAACGCTCCCAATTTACCAGGACTCAAGTGGTGTATGGATTCATGGTACAAGAAGTAAACAGCACTGACAGCATCCGGGAGAAGGTCAAGTACCCCAACCGCAACCAGTTTCCCGTCGAGTCGGTAACACTGATGGTAGGAGCCAAGGAGTTTTTCTTGGCCGTTGGGTGTCGTAATGGTCTCTCGCCTCAAGGGTGAGTTGCAGAGAAATTTCGTAAACCCAGAGCGTGAAATTTCCGAATCCGGCTCCTGGTGGACGATACGTTGATAATTCTCAAAAATTGCGTACTTATCCTCGGAAAAATCATCCGGCTCCAACGTGACATCGAATGAATGTGCAGGCTCGGGCGGTTGCTTCAGTGACTGGCTCTCACTTTCATGAATCCTCTCTGTCAAGATGAATTCGGTATCCCGTTTCCGCGCCTGTTCACGTGATTTAGGATATCGACGGGCAGCTTCTTTGATATATGCATCGCCAATAACGAACTTATTGAAACGATTGATCGTCTGCCGTTGTTCTTTACTAGGTCGAAAGTGGGCTGCGTCAACGCGAAGGCTGTAGTGGGGACAGCAAGCGTCTCGTTGGTTCGGGCGGTATAGGAGAGTTCCTGATCGTCTCCAATTTCGATCGACTAGAGCCTGGTAAAATGCCGAGCCCATAGAATGCGATCGTGCATAATAAGACCTTCCTGAAGCAAACGACAATGTCAGATACTTATGCCCAAAACAAAGACAGCCAGTTGGCTAGATGATGGAGAGAGGCTTGTGTGAGGACCCCTTATACAAGGTTTTCACAAGCTTGCATATGCAGCTCGTTTTCCCATCATCAGCATGACAATATGGAAGAAAGGGGCAATGACAGGATCACGGGCCAGAGCACCCTGTGGGAAGTGCAAACGTCCCAGGGGCTGTACACCAACGAGATTTGGGAACACACGCTTCTGTGACTGACCAGCCTCGCTCCGACGACAGTAACCACAACTATATGATGGCATGTAGCCTATAAAACCAGTTAGAATTGATATCCGCCCAGGGAAATCCATAAATAGGAGGTTTAGTATTCCATCAGGAAAGATGGATGTCGCCATCCGCAAAAGGCAATGAATGAATAAATGAATCAACCAAGCCATATGGCAAAAGCGTCCTTCATTACACTCCGCAAGATTGAATGAAAGACGGCACAAAGCGTGCTATGATGATCCAAGATAGGGGGAAGGGCAAGACAGGTTGGGGAAGACATTGGGAATGCAGGGGCTGCAAAAAGACGTTCGACTTGGGCAACGGGATGGTTTGAAATGAGATGGATGGGGAAGGGCAGTGCAACGGGATGTAAAAGCAATAAATTGCGGTCCATCAGCATCGAATAGGCATGATGTTGACCGATCAGCATGACATGGCAATGTTATACCGCGTGGTTGGCTGCGTCTGTCAAGAGCCGTGGCGAGTACCTATAGTACAAGCAACGACCCAATAACTTCATATGCAGAACAACCAGCAAGCGGCGAAATAGGAATGACACACTGGTTGCATTCGCCAGATGGCAGGCACCCTCACGGGATGAACGGGGTAATAGCGCGGAATGTGGGATAGGTAGTGTTGAGGTTATCACCAAGTACCTAGTACGTGGGGGATGTGCTATTCGCGGCGGTGGTGGGGGAACTAGAACATACCCATGGGTGACATGTATGAGAGAGCATCTACAGATGCATCTTCAGGGACGGCTTGCATGGCTGTGACACTAGCGGAACTACGGCGACAGAGTGGAGTGTAAGTCCACTCTTCGCCATAGAAGCCGAGCTGACTGGAGTACGGATACAAGTGGTGAGCAGAGAATCAGGCGCGGAGATTGACCGTCGACAGGGCCCGGGACCGAGGTGACTACCTGCCAGGATCTGTTAGCATGTATGCAGGCATTTGTTACCATCAACGGGAGCGGAACGGCAAACGAGATGCTCGCTTCGCTTTATGGTAGCCGAATCCGGGCAGCGACCCGTGATGTATTGTAGTCAGTCCGAAGTATGTTCTCACCGAAGCTGGCGATGGCATGAGCAGCGGCAGCTAGAAAATGCCCGCAGCGGAATATACCTACCGGATGACGAGCAGACAACTTGGGTGGGCCTGGTAGGTGACTAAGTTCACGATCGATGGATGTTGTCGGGCAAAAAAGAAAGCAGTGTAGGTGATGAAGTACATTCACTATGTGAGGTCAAAAGCCGTCGCTCGCACGGCGTTGGCATTGGTCGTTCCTTCTGAGAATGTAGTGCCTTCCGTCATCTGCCCGCGCTACCTTATGGTGCCGGTCCACTATTACTCTGTTAGGTACTCGGTACGCATCGACGGCGGCAAATGCACATAATATAGGGTAAGCAGGGACTGTAGCCGAAGTATCGATACATTCACCTATACCAAGCATTGTGTCTCGATGTTCTCATGCCTTCGATCCCAGTGTACCTACGCAAACCTCCCCCTTAGCAGCAAGAAGCTTTTCTTGGGAATCGAAATATATACATATGCCTTATATGCTATCTTCGAGGAGGTAATCAGTCTCTTAACCGGCAGGAAATTCATTCCGTATTGCTCGATGAATCTACACGTACGATGATCAAGTCCCGGCGACGGCTGGCCATGTCCATCGGACTCTGACGGTATTCATACTTGACTACCGCTTACACTATCTAGATAGTATAGAATACGGGTCAAATCCATGCCGAAGTCGGGTAAAAAGTTTTGCGCGAAGTTGGTTAGATCCGCCCTTGCCCCTCTCGTGTCTACTATCGAACAGTTTGCCAATATGTAGTAATCATGCTTCAAAACTATTCGTGCCCGGAAAATCTGATGCTCTCCTCCATACGGGACCCTACGGTAGCAGTGGACCTATAGATATCACATACCTACCTGGTAGAGATAGAAAACGTAGATAGTTATCAGAAGGCGGAGTACCTAACACAGTTGCCATGTTGCCATGTTGCCATGTTGCCATGTTTCTGTGCGGCGATTAGGTTAGTAGGTATGCCGTGGGAAGATCTGATCTGAATGCCTAGTCTAGAGGCTAGTAAAGTGATAGTTGGTGACGTGCATCTCGTCCTCGTCCCGTGCCTACACTACAGTAGATACATCGTGTACTTGAGCAAATCCTCCGTACTCTGTAATTGTAGCGCATTCGGCGTAAACCCGTAGTCACTCGGTATGTAGGCATATCATACTAATTAGGACAATCCCAAGAAAGTAGCAATTATCTAGATAGTGGCCGTTAATACTTATGCGGCCAGTAGCCCTGGCCGGGTAGAAACTCGGTTTGAATGAAAACATTGGTTATGTCACGATGATCATCAAGGATTGCTCACTCGGTTCTCGCCAACGTCTCAGGTAAAAAGCTACTAATAACTAGATAGCCAGTGCAGTGTAGATACACAATCGCATATGTACTATACCTGTTCAGGTGCTTCCTGGTCACATTCAGTAGCTAAAGCTGCAATGTGCTCTACGAAGCATGTACAGCCAGGCCTTGGCTCTATTGTTTGCATACACCAGTCTCATCGTAATGGCACGGATGCAAGTGTACTACCTATGACGACGACGATCATGTTGGAGCATCTCAGAATTGTAAGCACACACCCAGCCCAAGTAATATACCTCGTAAGCGTGCTAGATAGTTAACCACCTACCTAAGTGTTCTTTATAAGTATCTTGGCACCTACACTAATCATTTTGTTAGCGGAGGTCAACGTTTAGGACTTGCTTGAGTATGGTTACGTAGTCCGATACCCATCTGCCATGTGCGTAAGCCATGAATGTGGTGGGCTCACCTGGGTAGTCTGGCGCAGTAGCCGCTCGCCTTGGTAATCATGGAGCGTTCGTTGCTCCTACCTAGCTCCTAGTCCGCTTCTACTCTTTTAGATACCCTCTACCTAACCTCGAGGAGCCTGAGGAGCCCGAGGAATGTTCTGGTGCAATAAGTCCAGATAGCTTTCCGATCTCCCCGAATCATGACACGGGCACACCGGTTCGTCCGGTCTGGATGGTGTAGGTAGTGCGTAGACACCGGCGGACTGTTCTGGGTTTCGCATCTCTTAGCAAGCCCTTAGCAAACTCAAATGTTTTGTTGGTCGGCCGGTCTTCCCATTTTGCCCTTCAGGCCCATCCACTTGGAATGTACACGGATGTACACAGGTATAGCGTGTCGGCCCGTAGCTCGGCCACCTCGCCAACTGTAAGGGGATGGCACCTCATACCTATTGACCTGTTTGCGACGGGCGGCCAAGCAATCTGTCGGCATGTCATGGGTAGCCCACCGCCCTTCGTCTGACTTGGTGCGGATGTTGGATTCAAAATAGCTGTGCAGGCCAAGACATTCCCAACCCTGGTATAGCTGCCTTAGGCGTTTACCGTATTGCTCGGCCTGCTGTACCGGACCCCTATTGACTCATATCCGGTGGCCAAGCATCATGGTCGGCCGGGCAGAATCCAGGGTAATCTCGTTATGCACAACCGTCCGGTCAACCCATACTGTGTCTCGTTCTGGATAAGAATGCTGCCCAAAGTTGAGGATGAGTGGGAGTGGCAGGTCGGCGAAACCATGACACGCACGTCGTCGGCAGGCTCACTGGATTCCACATAGCTGCATGAGTTGTGGCACGACTTCAATATAACGATTTTCTTGGCGTCTCTGGCACATGTTGGCCGCGTTGGCCGGCGCAGATGGTTTAAATCCGACTTCCGTATTCCGTGCATCATGATGTACCTCGGGGTACCTCGCAGTCGCCCCAGGTGCCCTATGGCCCCTATCCATTATCGTCATGCATGCCGCTACGGCGTACCTAGGTAGGCGGACTAGCCAGTAGGTGCCACCCGTAAACCTTGTCGGTACAGTGGCTGTCAGCGAGTGCTAGCAAGCGCCCTCTTGGATCATTATAAGTGGTGTGGTCACTGGTGGTCAGACGCGGTAGGTACCTACCTACCTATAGTTAGGAGCCACTGTGGTGAACCCTACCGCCTGCCTACCTCCTACAACCTTCCACAGGTACCTAACCTACCTACAGACCGCGGGATGTGCGCGTGCACGTGTATGCGTGTAGGCAGTGTAGTGTATGCATGTAGTACATATATGTCATGCATGGAGTGCGTGTATGCACGTACCGTGACTAAGATGCAGGCCCGATGGCCGTAATATTGCCTCTCGACCGTCTCTTTGCCTCCTGCGTGTCTGGCCAACCCTGCGGCTCCCTACGGAGACAACGGACGAGGTAAAGACCGGGAACCAGCCCAAGACCAAGAACCTTGGGTACCTTAGCCTGGCCCATCCTCGGCTTGGCTGGTGCAAGGGCCGTTACTGTTACCCTATTCCATTAATGTGCATGCCCTACTATAAAAGACCAATTGTGCTTTCCCCTACGTGCCTCGACATGTTCTCATCGTCGTTTTGATGATGGCGCCAATCTTGTCGCGACACCGTCCCCATCCCCGTTGTTCTGGTTGTCTCCCATAACCCTAGATGGCTTTTCACTTTACTTCCAATGTACCTAGTCTCCCTACCTAAGTCTTCAAGGTCTATAGGTAGTTCCCAACCATCTATCTAAGCCCCCCCGCAACCCGTATAACCGACCGTCGACCCGGTTCGTGACCTTTTCTCTTTTTTTTTCTCTTTTTTTCTTCTTTTCCTTTTTTTTCCCCTTTCCTCCCTTTCCTCTTTTTTCTTCTTTGCCTTTTCTCTTTTTTCAGTGCTCGGTTGCTCGCCTTTCCTTTTCCCTAGCGCTCGTTTCATTCTCGCTTCGCCCGGAAAGACGAAGTATTATTTTTAACTGTCCCCCAATAGTGTCCCGTGGTTCCCCCAACCCAAGGTACCTACCGAGACCCTCGAGACATCCAGTCAGCTTTGCAACCGAGTCGACTCCTAGACCAACCGTTCCCATCCTTATCCCTCTCTTGCATGCCAGCCTTGGATGCCGCGTGATCGCCTCGTGGTCTAAAAAAGCAAATCTTGCAAGTTCCCCGGAATTTTTTATGGGGTCGGAGGGGAAAAGTCCAGAATATCGACCTTTATTATTCACAACCTCCCCGCCTCCACCAATCGCCCATTACCTAAACCGGCTGAGTCGACGCGCCTTTTCCTTTTTTTTGTCACAAGCTCTGAGCTTTGTGCCACAAGTACCTGGACAAGCTTCCGCTACCTGACTGGTACCTCATCACTGGCACCTGTCATTCGCCGACCCATTCCACTATAATCCCGCTCACTCAACAATTAATAACCATGCTGTTGAACAAGATACCGTGAAGTCTTCTATTTTCCAGCTGGCTCTGGTCGGAGACACCTCCATCAGCGCTCTTTTCATTGTCACCTGCATTCTCCCAATTTTCACCCCCTTACTCTCACCCTCACCCCCTCCCCTCTTCACTGCCCCTTCGGCCGGCAGTCTTTTAACGTCAAGAACCTTTTTTTTCGACCGGCTCGTGCCAGCTACTTGAAGATGGCGTCCTCTTCGAGCAATCGCAGTATGGAGTCTCGTACCGGAAGAAATTTGCAGCGTAAGTCTATTCTCAACCAAATTTTAAACCTATGCAAAAGAGGGTTGTGTGGTGTGCGCGTAGTGGGGTGTCAAGTGGAAGCATCGCCTACCCTGTAGACGAACTAATCATTCGCTTGACAGGCTACAACGCCAATGGCGAACGGCTAGTTGCTGGCGTGGTACCCCTCAGTGAGGACAAATCAGTGGTCCTATTAATTCAATCGACCCGGCGGAAAGGCTGGGTTCTACCCAAAGGAGGATGGGAGTCGGACGAAGAATGTGTTGAGGCCGCTTCGCGCGAGGCGTGGGAAGAAGCCGGGATCATTATCCAAATCAATTACGATTTGGGTGATATCGTGGATTCACGACCTCCCAAAAAGCTATCTAAGGAAGCGCCAAAATCATTATATCGTTTCTACGAGGCCACAGTGATACGGGAAGAAACCGAATGGCCGGAGAGGCATAAGCGGGAGCGTAGATGGTTCACCTACTCCGAGGCAAAAGAAGCTCTTTCCAATCGGCCAGAACTCTTACAAGCCCTCGAGGCCTCTACCATTCACCGACTGTAGATATAGGAACCAAGAGTGGAATCCCGCTTAGATGGTGCATATGAAGGGGTTATTTCTATACAGGGCGATTCAGCACCCTGTTGCCCAGTTTCACGGCTGATTCCGATGACTCGATATGGGCGATCGCATAGACACGGGTTACGGCGTTTTCGGTACCTTACCTACGGTATTTCCCTCGACGCATGTCGACGTTGCATAGCAACTGCCGGCCTCTTTAAGCATGAACGGAGAATCTGTCTAGGCTGAGGCACCTTAGGGGCTGACAAGTAAGGGAAGAGCATATTGTTTTCCTTTTCTTTTTCTCTGCATTCAGGCACCTCCATCTGAAGAAATGATAGGGGTGCCTTTGCATATGGCTTGGGCGTTATTGGCAAATCATCTTAGAAGCCAAAAAAGGGGTTAGCACAAAGGGGGTGAGCCCAAGAAAAGTGCCTCACCGCTAACACAGACACATGGGAAGACCTGCGTACTCTAGTAGGGAGAGACGAACAGATACATTTCTCAGCCATTCTAATTTGGCCACGGTTAATACTACCATGCGACCATGCACGACTTCTGCAAATAATCGATGGCGAGCAGAATCGAGGCAGCATAGAACAGGGTTAGTCTTCCATTGGGGACGAATTCTAGCTGTTGTCTACAAAAAGAGGCTGCAGCGCATGAAAAAGGCCTCATGCCTTGTCCGCCCAGTGATGACCCATCCATCTGTGACTCTCGTGTGTACGTCAAATAAGCAGGATTTACAGTGCTTTGCGGGTGCTTGCAGCTCTTTTTCCCAAGCCACGTGTGGCTCTGTCGTTGGGGTTTCGCGGACCGCATAATCGGGACTTTTTTCTCACTTACATCGATTTCCACAGGGCATCCTGGTTTCAAATTGTCTCGTGGTTCTGGCAAGCCTGGGAATTAACGTTTGTAATGCCACACGAAACTCTAGGTATCGCCGCGCCAAATCCATGATTTGTCAGGCAAGAATTCCTTGCCTGTGGTTTCAACGCCGTCGTGGTGCAACACTTGATTCTATGGCGACTGGTAGTTATGTAAGTTAGTCAAGCGGTTTGCATGGGATCCATCTGATGGATGTATTAGGCCTGTGCTTGGCAATGACGAATCTGTGCTGATCTGCGCGAAGTGTCCGAGTTGTATTTAACAGGCCTGTTTATGATCTGCATATTGGCTGATACACTACATTTCATTATGTTGAATGAGTGGTCTGGTTAATGTGGGAGGCATATCTTCCCGGATTGCAATGGCGAGACGTATTTGCCTTCTCATCGTCACACACAAACACACAGAGGGAGAGGAAAAAGGGGGGGGAGTATACCTACACGTTTCGCCTTAGGGGTTGAACTTCCAAGCAATCCAACGAACCCCTCCAAGAAAAGCACATATATAGCCTGAAGATGATAATCCATTCCCCAGGATCGCTACTCATTCTCCCTACGCCTGAAACCGCCAGAGTTCTCGTGATGGCATATCCAAGCGTAATCTACATTCACCCAGGCCAAACTAATACCAATCATTGACTTAGGCCTCACATTTCCACGAACCCATACCACTAGTGATCCCAGCCAACACTCTACATCATCTCTTCACCTCGCGTCAACCTAGCCAATGGAGCTAGGTTGGTCGCAATTAAGTGTGCTCTCCCTCGCCGGCCCGCCGCCGCGTGTCCTAAAGAACGCGCCTAGAGAATGAGGCGAGAGCAACCATTGCGTTTCGGCCACGTCGTGGACACTATTCCGCCGGCACTTCCTGGAGATACAGATACTATCTGCATTGGCAAGAAAAGATTTCCACATCAACGCCATGTCGAGATACGGCCCGGGCACTGAAACAAGGAGCGACATGAGCCAAGAAGCTCGAAGTGGGGATGAACTGCAAAGGAACTACCCAGATAGGACCGGACTGGACGCCCCGTCCTCCCAAGTTATCACATTCATATTAACTCGAGAGGAGAATAGCAACGCGTCCCGGGTTTGCTCCATGCTTCATATCATCCGTGAGGCGGGACGAATATGGGGATAATAACCCTTATGAGCTCGACATTGTCTATTTCTAGATCTTCTCGTAAATAGGGCAGGACGAAACTTGGTGAGATGATCTTCGAAAGAAGTAAATTGTACAATATGTAGGTACGTATGTAGCGGCGATCACGACGTTCCATCACGGTCAACCATTATACGTTGGGTATAATTGGAGTACATAATGTAACTGAAGTCGGATTTAAAAGGCGTTGATCAGACGAGGTACCCCCGTATTCGCATATCCATATATCCCGTACTATCTCTCATTTTTGGCTGCATTTGAAGGCCGGGACTCACAACAGGCTGAACCACAGAGTTGAATTGAACAACACATATTGTCTAGAAAAGCCATTGAGTTGCAAGGCAGATATGAATGGTATCAGGTTGTCAAAGTCATAGCGCCGAATATGAAAAGGAACCCTGTACTAGAAAATAGCTGCGTGGACCGCAGAGTAGCCTCGCTATAGCGATTTTCTGGCGTCTCGGCACATCTGAGCCTGATCAGCACATTTTACATCAATCCGACTTCCGCGGGCAAGAACTGTACGTCTGGTGTAGGGGACCCACCGGCAAACCCTAGCAGGGTCGCACCTGCTGAGAGAGCAGAGTTACCGGCGGCATCGCGCAACGGCCAGTAGATCGAGCGCTTGGGCCACGTGCACGTGCCACTCGGCGCGTCAGGGTTTCGCAGGCGGCAGGACCCAGCAAAGACCCAGCCAGAAAGTGACATCAGCCCGGAATCCCTTGTCGCAGCGCAACCGTCGCAACATGAAGTTCCCGTGTTGCAGCATCTGAGCCATCTCAATCCCACCCCGACCCTTGCACCTTTAGTCGCCACCCGCTCCATGGACTATCAGTGCATCCCAAACCCCGAGAATATCCCGCCGCCGACCAGATGATACTATGGACCACTTCAACACCCAAGACCTGTCGCCGCCTCAACCGGGTCCCCATCCCGGAGCCATGATCATGAACTCCCATGGCGCGCCGCCGCCTCAGCCGCAGCCCCAGCAATTGCCCCCTCAGATGTTCACCACTGCCGCTCAGCTGTTGGACCTCACTGACAGTAAGGCTACCAGCGAGGGGTCCAGCTTTTACTGCGCATGATCATGCATCGTTGACCGCGACGTACAGAGAAGCTTATACTCGTCCTCCGAGACGGTAGAAAGTTGATAGGGATTCTCCGAAGCTGGGACCAGTTCGGTATGTCCTCGCCATTGTCCATGGGAATCCCCACGCTGACCGCGCTATTCAAAACCGTAGCAAACCTGGTTCTTCAGTCTACCGTCGAGCGCATATTCGCTACCATTTCTGAGCCTAATGATCAGCAAGTTAGAGGTTTTTACGCCGATAAGCCCCACGGCATTTTCCTCGTTCGAGGCGAGAACGTGCTGCTACTGGGCGAGATTGATCTTGACAAGGACGACGACCCACCCCCGGGCTACCAGAAGGCTGAGTACAGCGTGGTCGAGAAGCTCGCGACGGAACAGAAGGCCGCCGAGAAAGCTAAAGAGAAGAAGAAACTCAAGGGACTAGCAACGCTAGGCTTTGAAGGCGAGAGTATGGGAGAAATTCTACTATGAGAGGCCTGTTGACTAGCTAGAATTGCGCGATGCGGAGGGTTGAATGCGGAACACGAAACAATGGAACATGGGGACTCAAGAGATGGAGAATGCGTCGCCGTGATAAAACGGCGGGCAATTGAGAGGCAGACTGCGGTGGATGATAGAGGCAGAATATTGTGAAATGCCTCTCCGCTAACAGAATCGATCTCTAGTGTTGAAATAGCTGCGCACCCAGGAGAACAGGATGGGTTTCACCTTTTCCAAACAACGGGGGAAAAAATTGCGGCAGCTCGCGAACCTCGAGATAGTCATGTCTGAAATCATACAAAAAGTCGTCATGGCTTATCTCGGATTTTTCCTTTTCTGTTTCCATGTCTTTGATTTTATGTACAGCTAAAGTACCTGGCCTGCGTGTTGACCTCTAATGCAAATCAGGTACTCGAAATACGATCGTCGTTCTAACCTAACTTACATGTTATATTAGGAAGGTTCAAGCTTCATGGCAGGACTCGCACTTATATCATGTCTTAAGCAGCATGCGGGAACGAGGATGTATGAGCGAGAAGAAATCTCTTAACAAGCAATTGGTTCTCCGCCAGGCGGGCATTATGGTTAGTTATTATCGGTCTCGTTTTCCCCGGCTGTATTCGTTGGTCCGGGGTTAGTTAAATATGAAAACTATTATTACACTACAATCCGGGCACGAATCCCTCTACCCTCGCATGCCAATCCTTAGGGAAATGCGGTCCGGGCTCGCCATCCCACCCACCCGCCATCATAGCAACAGCAAGTAAGAAAGAACTCGACCCGGGGAAATAAGGCGTCGGCGCCCGAGACCCGCCCTCCATATATCCAGCATCGTCGAAGACGAATAGGGGATCCAGGAGAAACTCGACGGCTTGGTCGATGTCTCCCAGACGCATCGAGTTCATGGCGAGCATCGGGAAGTCCCAGCCCCAGCAGTCGCCCCAGTCCCAGACCTCGCGAATCTTCGCCGCCGTGTTCCGCACTATCGTCATGTTGAGCGGCGGCCCGCTGCTCGGCGGGGGCAGGAGGCCGAAGATGGCCGACATCGCCGGGTGGTCGGTGACCGTCGTCGAGTTCGGCATCCACATGTCCGGGATCCCTTCGTACAGCGCGAAGGCGTCGTCCGCGACCGGCAAGGGGGCGAGCTTGTCGCGTACCTCGGTCCACTTCGCCGGCACGGAGAGACCCTGCCTCTCCTTAAATCTGATAGCGACGTCGAGCCCGAAGCGCCAGTACGCCAGCTCGAAGGCCGGGTTAACGGTCGTGTTGGGATTCGTGTTCTCCGACGCCGGATACATGGGCGGGCCGAGGTCGTAGACGCCCGTGGACTCATTGTAGAACGCGTACGAGGCCATGAAGTCCGCCGTGGGCGTGAGGATCTCATCCCACTTCTCCAGCGTCGTGGCGTTTGGGAATGAGCGGTATTCGATCTCCGCGAAGTACATCGCGTGGGGCTGCTGCCAGATGAGCAGGGAGTTGATTTCGCCCGGTGCTGACCTGCCCGTTGGATCTGACATCTTCCCCCATCGCGCGCCCTCGTAGCCCTGGAGTCTTGCGCGGTCTATGGACGAGCTTAGGAAGTCGCTGTATGTGTGCGGGAAACTCCGCCATAGTAGCGGGAACTTATCCCAGCGCGCGAAGTGAAGTAAGTGCCATACGACCATCTCTAACTGCGAGGGATCGTTAGCCAGGGGATCAAGGTCTCGGGGTGCTCTTCTACTTACGTGGAATTTGCCATACCAGCCGTTGTTCACCAGACCTATACACGGCGTTAACAGGGAGTCAGATACGTGATTGGGCGAGTCCGCCTTTATTAGGTGATTTACCTGACTCTGTTACTGTTAGCATACTCCTTTATATTACGGATCCCGACGGATGAAACGTACCTTGTGGCGGATACGAAGAAGCTTCGTTGACAGCCGTCAGATATTGCGATAGGATGATCCTTCGCTGCAGCTCAGTTGCGTTTTCTGACTTCGTTGCGGATAGATCGACGAATCCCCCTAAATTCCAGAAGGAATCCCACCATTTCGTAGACGCGCTCTTGATGTGTTCTAAGGATGGGGGTTGGGCTTTCTTCACGCTAGGCGAGAAAGCCACGGATAATGCGATCTCCTTTTCATTTCCACATGGCTGTAGCATGTACCGGTGTGTCCCTTTAGCCGGGCCCGAGATATCTGCCCTTGAATCCCAGCTGAGATTCACAACGTACGACGTTGCGTCCAGGTCGTGCCGTATAGTGGCCGAGTCCGCCTCCGAGCGCAGGGTAGTATTATGAAGGTTCGTAGCATTGAATACGCCAACAAATGGTGCATCGAACTTATTCAGCGTCGGGAGAGGGAAATCAAAGAAAATGCCAAGCGATCCCTTCGCCAGCAATTCCGACTTGACCGAAACCCCAACTGAGTCGGAGTCCGCGTCCGCCCAGGTCTCCACGTTGACCACGACGCCCTTATACTTGAACGAGGAGGAGATCTTTCCGGTCCACAAGTCCAGCTCCTGCGTCTTGTCTTGCAGGTCCTGTTCGGTTATCTCCTCCCCGCCGAAGGAGAATCCGATCCGTGCCAGGTTCAGCCTTTGCGGGTTCATTATTAGCCAATTCGAGATGTCGTTCTGAGCGGGATTCGGCTGGTCGTAGTTTACCAGCCGGCCGTGGGTCCACCAGTCTAAACCTACGAAGTCTATACGACGGTAAGTATTAACGGTCGGAAACTAGAGGGTGTTAAGGTGGACCTCTCACCGTCAACTGATGTCTGACCTGGGGTCGTGGGCAGGCTGAAATTATGCCAACCCCAAGTCGACATGGCCGCGAAGGGGTTAAACGTCTGCAACCCCGTGACGTCTACCCCGAAAGCGAAATTCCCATTACCAACCTGCAACGGCGTGGTAGCAGAACTCGCATTCCGACGGGGGTTGAACGATCGGACGACTTGGCGTCTGTCGATCCCATGACCGGCCGCCGAGACAACCGAAGTGCAAAGCGCGAACACGCCGGCGTTAAGTACTGCGAAGTGCATCTTGTAGGTTGATGGTGTCTAGTTACGGGGTACTACCACTATCGTGCTCCTCCTTGGATGCGTTCACTATACCTGCCAGACGTGGACGGCATACTCGCGTAACGAGCGTCAAGCACGGACAGCCCGCGACATGGAGAAGAGATCGTGTGGAATATAAGGGGTAGGATCGCCCGTATACCCGGTCCGTACTAGAGGCCCGACTCGGCGGAGTGATCTCCAACTGCCACGTCCGTTCTTGGAGATGCTCGGCAGCACCTATACCGAGAGCCACAGAATCTGGGGAAAATGGGCGCCCAGCCTGTCGGCAGTTGGAGTCACGATGCCAGGGATCTTATTTTATGTTGTTGATTGTGCAGAATCCTTCCCGGGTTGCATTTCGCATTGCCTGTTTGATCGAAAAACGTACCCGGGGTTTTGGGGTATCGGATACGTACCTTCGATCATACCCGGCGAAGTGCCTGCAATAATAAATGGTTATAAAAATATTTTTTTTCGTTCCTGTTGACTTGTATGTTTCCCAAAATCATAACTGATGAAGACGTTGGCATACACTCTTATTGCGGTGCACAAGCTATACTCATATCTGTGAAGTGGGTAGCTTAAGTATTATAGAGTGAGGAGAAAGTAACACGGCAGACACAATATATGATAGAAGTAATAAAAGCAAAGATCACGGAGGCTTGCATCTGAATAATTGAATTCGAAAAGCGCAGGCATGTAGAGGAGTATTAGATAGTGGACGGATATCGTGCCCCCAACGATGCTGTTACAAATCAACGACCTACACTGAGGGTCATTGCTAGATAGATACTACGCATAGCAACCCCCGATGAATAGGTACCGAGAATATCTATGGTTCTAAGTATCCCATCTGAACTTTCTGGACATCTACCGCTGCCACAGTTTCAGGGATGCTCCTCAGTCACGATAGTTCTTGGTCCCAGCCAGTAGCGAAAAGTGCCGTCTCGGCGTCTCGCAATATCATATACTGCCTGGGCCCGAACAACATCGCGCTCTTGAGGAATATACCATGCGCTTATTGACCCCTACGAAGAAGAGAAGAGAATAGGGGGGTGCTAATTTTTTTTTTAAAAAAAAAAAGAAATATCGGAAAAAAAGGCAAAAGAAAACCGCCTTGTGGCGGGAAAGAAACGCTTTGTTTACTTTATCAGCTTACCCCGATACACCCATGGAGTACCTGTGTAGTTTTCCTACCTGGCTAGGTAGACAAACTACGGTACTTCGCATGGGACACTCAAGCCAGTGACAGGTTGTGTGTGACTTGAGCGGCCTGGAGTGCAAGCTCGAGATAAACTCGTTTTCTCGCCTCCAGAGCGAATCGAACCGGCCCTCCAAGGGAGGACGGGGTGCAGAGGCAGCGGCCGTTAAGCGTTTTACCACTACACCATTAAGCTTGTATGAGTACCGTAGTATCGACATTTATATGTTTGATACCACTGCCTGTGGAGATATTGGGCTATTCTGGATGCCTAAGGAACAACTACCATGACCTTATGACCCAGACAGCAATGTATTATACGCGATGTCGTTCAAATCAGGATCCTTGAGAAAGAGACCCATGACCACGGTCTGTTGGAAACGCCAAACTGGATCACTCGCTTTTAATTAACCGACGGAATTCATGTCATGATAGCACAACAAGTCGATGCTTTAAGCGAGAGATGTTCACTGCCAGGGGGAAGGCGACCCTTCGGTACCGGAACCCGGGAGAACAAAAGGCCAGAAACGCCCTGGTCGTGAGGCTGGCTGATACCTTCACCTTCCGCTGCGCACCAAGAGGTGAACACATCTCTCTCAACTGCTTCAGGGAAGCAGCCCTAACCAAGCGCCTGCCCGATTCTCGTCACCGACCACCAAACATGAGCCGAGATGAGTTTCACAAGACAGAGGAGTACGAACTTATAATGCCCCTCTTCGATCGCTAATTGGGTTTACGTTTTTCGATGCCTCTTGGGGAAACCAAGAGCACTTCGTAACGATCGAAGATGACATGATATTGATTTCATACATCATTCTGAACTTCGAGTCCGTCCTCCCTATCATTTAAGAATGCATTTGGCTCGTGGCGGAAATATATGATAGATACAACTAAATCCTTCAGGGAACGCATAAACGGCTAACATAAAGTCAGGTATGGAGTTGAGTAGGGTATGAGAAAACATCGGTTACCACCCCTAGTGCCCCCTTGATGCTTGTATGAATGCTGGGGTTATCTAGTAATGGCGAGCCGTTCACTTCAAAGCCTCGCAAGCTGCCGTTCTATACCGAGTCGACTGGGCGGGTGCTAGACGGATACAGAATTGTGATGAACATGCCCGTGTTTGGCGTGAAGATTGGGTTGAGCTCTACGCTTGTACCGACCATAGACCGGAGGATCGGGGTGAGGCGGTACGGAATCGAAATCGAACGTTTAAGGGATGATTGGTATCAGAATCAGATTTGGAAGGGACTCAGGTATAAAGTATTCAGGCAACCAACTATCTGAGAAGGGAAGCTATTGGGATAGTTGGACATGATGCAGCAGCTCAGTTGACCTTATATCGTTATAGACGGCGTTGAATTCTGTTATAAACCTTTGGCGTATTTGCGGTCATGCCGAAAGATTGCTGTGGATATAATGAAGAGATCTCTGGCCTCCTTGTACTCGAGATATTTTCCTGAAGGTCTTGCTAAGCTATAAGCTCTCTGATTGTCGAAATTTCATGGTGAGCCCCCCACAGCATAGTCATCGACTATCTACTTATAGGATATCTATACACCATTGACGGATCTAAATGAAAACGATCTAATACATAAGAAGCGCAAATGGGGATGACTCTACACATGGAAATGTATTTGGCCACTATCAGCGTAGAGAGTCCCCTCGATTCAGGCTCCTCACGAACTATTCATTCACTGACGTCGGTCTCCTGCTAAATCTGCTAACGAATCGGCGCTCCTAGCAGACTTATAGACATCGCAATACGTATTCTGCAGTTAAACGAATCATCAGGCCCACTACAGACGATGCTTTTTGATAGAGGGTGGCTATGCTCAGAGGCCATCACTCTAAAACCCATCAGTCAGAATGCTTGTATGTAGTCCCGCAAGACTCATGATACGAAGAGGCTGAAGATGTCTAAAGCGTGGCCGGCGGCAAGCGTTTGTCCGGACGTCGCATGGCGCGTAGTAGTGTAACGGTAGTCTGTGTCAGACAGCTTATGTAATGCGATCGCTCTTCCACCGGGTCAACTCGGCATACAGTGCAACGAGCGGTCCGGAATAGCTCGGCCGCTAACCCGCGCCACTCTTTTGCGATCGGTGGAGTGGCCGAGCTGTCCGGTAGGCCGGGCTGTAAAGTGTAAGAGGTAACGACGTTAGCAAAGTGGCCAGCATAGTCCGCACTTAGCGCTACATGGGCAGCAACTCCAAGTCGGTCAATTGGCTCCCTCTCACACTAAACGAGGATCTTCGATTAGGGAGATCTACCCTAGGCCAACCCTAAGGCTCGCCCAGGCAGAGAATTAAGCACATGACGGCGGCGAAAATGGATGGCGGGCTTGTCCCTGCCGGCTTTTGATTTTCTTTTTGATTTCTTTTTTCTTTTTTCCCGTCTTCCAAGAGATGATGCAATACCAGATCTTGCGTATACATCATGTACGTAAGATACGGCATGGACGAGGCATCCCGCGCTCCTGGGAATGTCCCCGGGACATGGCGGGGAAGCGATACTGTGCAAGCAGGGATGTGCCGCGCCAATCTTCCCCTTGCACTGTATTATTAATTGCATTATGTACATAATACCTCCGATTGCATACCTAAATAACCATGTCGCAGCCCGTCTGGATCAAAACATCAGCTCGCCGTCTGGTGAGGGACATCTCCCATACAAACAACAATAAATACCCGTCACCGCGCCGACTGCTCGCGTTGCCTGCGTATCTACCATAGCTCGAGCTCGCTTTATCCGCGATAACAGACGATAACTCTAAGAGTTGCGAATCTCTCAAGGTACAATCCTATCTCGCCGCCCTATCTACCTACAAACAATGCCCGCGCCAAACAGTCCTACACGGCAACTCCACGCCTCCAAACAAGAAGCACACGTGCTAACCAGTCCATTGCAATGTCGCAGCCAACAACCACCCGCCGAAGTCCTCTGCGAAGATTCGAGGCCAAGATGACCTCCTTCGTAACGACTGTGTATGTACTTCATCTAACATTTACTTATCCATCATTGCTCCCATCGCCGGTCGCCCACCCACCCACCTCACAATACCGATAATGCCCGAGCCGACTAACCAACGCCCCCTCCCTTCCAACAGCAACCAGCGCGCGCGCAACCAGCTCCGCTCGCGCACCGGCAAGGGCGGCAGCACAAGCCACCAGCTGCGCCAATATGCCGAGGCGACACTAGGCGGCGGCAGCCTGCGGAAGGTAGTCAAGCTCCCCGAGGGCGAGGACGAGAACGAGTGGCTCGCCGTCAACATGGTCGACTTCTACAACCAGATCAATCTCCTATACGGCGCCATCACGGAGTTCTGCTCGCCGCAGTCGTGCCCCGAGATGAAGGCGACAGACGAGTGAGTCAAACCCACCGCAAGAAGAGCAGAGCAGAGCCCGGCCCAGCCCGGCCAGTGAACAAACTAACAGCGCACACCCCCCAAATACAGATTCGAATACCTCTGGCAAGACAACGACGCCTACAAGCGCCCGACAAAGATGGCCGCGCCGGCATACATCGAGCAGTTAATGGGGTGGGTACAGGGCCACATAGACAACGAGGCCGTGCTCCCCTCGCGCATCGGCGTGCCCTTCCCCAAGTCCTTCCCGCAGACCGTCCGCCAGATCTTCAAGCGCATGTACCGCGTCTACGCCCACATCTACTGCCATCACTACCCCGTCATCCGCGAGCTCGGCCTCGAGCCCCACCTCAACACCAGCTTCAAGCAGTACGTCCTCTTCATCGACGAGCACGGCCTCGCCAGCGGCAAGGACTACTGGGGGCCCCTGGGCGATCTTGTCGAGAGCATGTTACGGAGCGATTAAACGCCGAAAAAGGGGGGGAAAACCAAATTCACGAGAAGAAAAGATGGGAAGGGGGGAAACACTACAAAAAGAGAGAGGCATTTCTTAGTGTAGGTATACATACCATACCTACACTGCGCTATGATTGCGAGCCAGGGCCCCGTCGTACTACTTACTACCTACCTAGTATCGCATGACGTACGGGGTATAGGGAAACGCCAGCAAAAAAACGCCCGGGATAAAACGATAGCCAAGGAGGCTTCTTTTTTTTTAAGGCACGGCTATGATGACCGTGTTTGAGTAATAGGGAATAATGGCGAGGCGTTTGGGTGGGCGGCTGATTAGTAGCATCTTGTTCGGAGTGAACTACGGTAATAGAGGTTTTACAGGCACCAAACAAGAAAACAAAAGACTCTTTATGTGCCGGGATGGTATTTCGCCATCCAAGCTATTCCATGCGGTGACACGGCATACGATGTGAGCAGATCACGGAAAAAAGAGGACATTGCCCCGAATACACGTGGCTCGATGTTAGGCTCTCGCTCAATGGTGGCATAGATACACATGTATGCATCTCTTTGATTTATATCTGCTTTGAAAAGGTCCCTATCATCGTCCCTGCAATTGTGGAAGAACCCTCCCGTGTCGACCTGAAATCCTTCAACAATAGTTAAGGAAAAAGGTCATGATCCGTCGCAGCGTCCTTTGTGGCATATGCTCCATAATACCCCGTTCCAGGGGGGGTGTCAGCGGTCAGTTGCATGGTACAAACAATAAAATGATGTTCCCCAACCTTCCAAACGCCTAATTACATGCTATGCCTCTGCTGAACGTACAAAAAGCAACTTCTCGAGTCAAGACGCGATGCTCCCAATAAACTTCGCAGGCCGTCTCATGGCGTGTCCTTAAGGGCATTGATCCTCTTCTTGAAGAACTCAAATGCGGAGAAGAACACGGCATTGACCGCGGCGGACCGTCCCATGGACACGCCGAGCCCGCGGTACATATCCCGCCTGAAAAACTGGATTTTGGGAATGGGGACCTTCTGGCCTTTGGAATACATCAGGGCGTTTCGCTGGTAGATGCTCTTGACTGAATCAATTGGATCTAGGGCCCGTTAGTCCAATTGCGCCAGCCAAGAAAGATAGAACCTACAGATCAACGCCCAGGAAACGATGCCGCAGAGACCGCCAGCTGCCAGAACAGCAATTGGGTTCTTGTGGGCATCTTGACCGCTAAACGTAGTCAGCAGTTGCTTGCTGCTCTCGTACGTTGCGAAATAGATTCCTGTTCCGAGGGTATCTCTCACTGGTAGCTGTTAGTTTCTGGGCAAGCCGGAGAGGAGGATCCAAGCCAATGGCTGCCTTACACAAATGCAAATTCAGGCCCGTGTACATCCCAGCAAAGCCTCGGTGTTTCACGATGTTTTTTAGAGTTTTGATCGTTCCTTTGTTGTGATAGCTGAGAGCAATGGCCTGTTTCTGTGGATCTACGTTCTTCTGATTCGCCATCAAAACCGACACTTGCGCGCTCAGCTTCGTCAGTTCAAAAGGACCTGATGACATATGTCAAAACCTATTAGCGCTGCTCCGCGGTGAATCGTCTCAATGCATGCTCACAGGCTATCAGGGTGATGCCGGAGCCGGCTGTGGCCCCGGCAGCCCCAAAGCAGGCCATAGTGCCCAGATTGGGATAGGCACCATTCTTATTCACATGCTCAAGAGGGCAAAAGCCGAAATTCCTGGACATCCAGTCGGAGTAAATGTATTTCGAGCGTTGATATATGGAGAAGGAAATGGTTCGGACAAGAGTGACACTGGCGAGGGGAGCGGTAACACCTGCGGTCGCGGGGCGGTCGAGTTAGCGACGCAAAGATGCGAAGACACGAAGATACGGAAGACGGCGGCGCGGGTATGTATGGGCGAATACGTACCTCGGAAGAAGCCCCGCATGCCCTCGGCATTGTAGGTCGTTTTCACGCAGTGCAGTGCGCCATCGTAAGGGTAGGTTTGCATGCGAGTCTTGACGCTGTCGAGGGGAAAGGCGGTGATGGTAGACAGAACGCTGGCAGAGGACGCGGCCACCTCGGTGCGGTAGCGCTTTATCCAGCGACGTGGCTCTTCTTTGCCAACACTGTGCTGCTGAGGCATGATGCGAGTCCGGATTGGGGCAGTTGTGACATTTTGGAGACCGGACTCAGCGGGCATGGCTCTCAATCAGCAGGCGTGTGTATTGCGTGGTGGAGCTTCAGACAATGGCCTCGAGATGAGGACCAGAGTCATCGGCGCGCTCGCGATACTTTGGCGTCGGCTGCTGACAAGGGGTGTGCCATCAAGATCCCGAATTGAGAGGACTCGATGGGAAGAGACGGGGAGGAAGTTGGTTTAAGAAAGGAGAGGATTCGGCGGCGATGCTGCGGGGTCAGGAGTGGAAGTTGAGCAGCGAGCGAGCAGTCGGTTCAGGTTGACAGCAGCTCTATGAGGGTCACTGTGTGGTGTAGTTCAGTGGCCGTGTAAGTTCAGCGCCTACGCTAGATAGTCAGTTACCGGACATAGCAGGTAGCAGGTACAGTGCATTAGTGAGGTCAGAGATGGCTGAGGTGAGTCAATAGCCGCGAGGGCCCCGTACGCGTCGTGTACCTGTGTGGCAGGTTCCTCTACCGTACTGTGTGCCCTCGAGAGATACCTCATCGTCACGTACCCTGTCACTACATGTATCCACCGGGGTAACGTTTGTACCTACCCGACTTTAGCGGGGGGTGGTTGGGTGTTTTGCGGGGCAGAACCGCTGAATGCGCTGCGTAGCGTAGGGACTGCCAGGGTGCGGACGTCGCCTACGGATCCTACAGATGTAATACTTCCGGCCGGGTGGCTATACCGGTAACGAAACGAGAGACATCGACAACGGAAACAAAGAGCAGCAAAGAACAACTTCAGCATTCACATATCTGGATCAAAAAAGATCTTATATAGCTATACTTAGGAGTGACCTGAGGTTTGATACTGTAAATAAGAGATATCGCGTGTAACTGATATATGCCTACGCGAACCTACCCAAACATCCGTCACATCCCCGTCTAGCCTTAGCCAGCTAGCTCCGCGGCTTGTGAGGGTCCTCGAAGCGTCAGCTGCAGAACAGTTGGGGCCGTGTGTTACGCACGGTACCTGTGTCAGTGTGTACCGGCATACATCTGTAACTTCGACGACGAAACTCTGTGACCACTGACGGCGAACCGAACTCCGTAGTTCTGTCCATAGGGCCTGGGAATGACAAAGCCACGCCGTCAATCACGTTTCCAACCAGAATGAAACGACATCGAACGCTTGAAACAAAAAGTCTTTCCCACAAAGCAGAATGAAGGCCGTTGATTGGGGCTCGGTACTTCCGCTGTTGGCCGTCGCTGATTGTTTATGCCGGTAGACGTCATCACTTGCCACCCAATCCCTGACTCTTCGTGGTCACTGGATGGAAGGCGCGTTACCACCCGAAGGATCGCGAGCTCCAAGCCTCCTATAATATCGGACCCAAACTTATATGTGATACGACCTGGGTAGTAAGATTACATACATAGCAGCCAACAGCCCGAGAACATTCTCCATATGATATCATTTTCTACTTCCACAGCCCAGTGTACCTGCGTTACTACGTGTTGAGACGGCCACCTGAATAAGACAAGCTTAGGTAGATCCTGACATGTTCCATTCCCTAGCTCTGCTCTCGCCTGTGAAGTGTGATGCTAGTGATGCCAGTGTAGGTGGTGCACACATCACCATGCACACAAGGAGAAGCTTAACAACCCGGAGCTTCAGGTCGAGCTCCACATGCAGCTTGCCGGCGTGGGACAGGGTGTTCTTGCGACTCAAACCACGACGAATGCGCCCATGCGGTCGATGCCTACCTCCTCCGTTTGGGGAACCGGGAAGAGGGGGAGTGAGGGGGAATGGCAACCTAGCACAGGCTGTGACCTATAACATCCAATTGATGATCTCTTGCTGCCCTCGCACGTACGTCAGAGTAGCACTGGGATTAACCGCGACGCCACGGATTTGCCGGTCCAGGCTCGTCGGGCCCAGGAAGATCAGAGATTTTCCCTTACTGCCATAGGTAGCGTAATTCTACGCTGTTACTGGCGAAATTGTATCTGCACCAATGCAGACAGCCGAGCAACCCTCGCTCAATCGCGACACTACCGTAGACACAAGCCCACGGATTTATTAAGCATCGCGATGGTCATGTCGTAGTGTTTGTAGGCAGTTTCCTGCATATGTTCGTCAGGTTCTCTATTAAGCTTCTAGTCAGTCCCCTCCCTTTATGTAAGGCCAGGCTCATGTCGAAAAAGGTAGATATCCTTACCTCCTCTTTCTCCTAAGTCGATTTGCCCAGGTGTAGTTCCAGGTGGGCGCAACGCTATAACGCTGGAAGGCGATTAGGAGAAGGTTCTTGAGAACGCGATGTTCCAAACCACGTTCCCTTGCTGCCGCGTCGAGAAACCGAATAGTCCGTAAAATGCCTCGGCGGTCATATTTGGCCCCCTTTTCACGGAAAGCTCTCCGCAGCTGGTCGCGAGCGATGAAGCGGGAGGGTTTGGAGAATTGGACAGCATGAAGCAAACCCCGATAGAGGTGGCGATACGCATGGATGACTTCGAGGTCAGCCATCGAGGATGATATGCGTGCCAAAGCAAACGATCGTCGCCCGATTCCTCCGTGTGAGAGCTTCTTGTGCTATTGTGGTCGTCTCCCTGCTAGTGGACAGGAGGTTGTGTTTCTGATTACCTGCGTTTGATGTCAAAATCTTCCGGCTCCGGGCTACTAGGTAGGTAGTGACGACATAGTGTAGCTAGCACTGTACTTTATGCAGGGGCCTCGGAATCTCCACTGAGCATCTGCTGAGAGGCGCTGAAAGCACTTCCCACAGTACCCAAAAATAGGTACAGGGTACGGTTAGTGCCTTATCAACTTACGTACACAGTTATCTGGATAGTGTTCGACATAACGAGGCGCATAGCTAATAATCGAGGCTGTTCGCAAGACCACAAAGAACAATAAGTGCGCGAATACGGACGTACCTACTCTGTACAATATATCTGCATCAGCATGTTCACCGGCCTACGGCATCTACTTGTGTACTGGTCGGCCGCTCCGATCAGGGAGCGGAGTCCATATTAACCCGTTTGAGAGGTAATTACGGCGGCCGAGCAGTCCGGTAGACCTTATCTCAGATCTCAGACGTCCTTGGCCACCTATCCCAATCTGCTGACTAATCGGTACATTGAAAAGTGTGGCTGACTTAATAAGTGGGTCTAAAAGTGGGGAACTAGTGAAACTGGCCATGAAGGACGTCTGAGACCACGATCAGATTTTTAGGGACCTAAGGGTCACAAGTTGTATGGAGTGTCGAGGCATCTACTTTACGTTTTCTTTAATTACGCAACAACAAAAAATCCTATTCACAAGCGGGCAAAGGAATTGAATGATTCAATGGCTTATATATTTGACGAAATTAGTTTTGTATTTTTCCTATTTATGGTGGGGGCTGTGACCCCAGTCAGAAAAAAGGGGACCAAAGGGTCACAAGGGTCTTTGAAACGCTATCGGTAGACCAGGCTAGAATTCCACCAATATGCACCCTAATCAAATGGGGAAAGATGCGTTGAAGATGATGAATGGCATGCCATCTTCAACGTCAGGTTTTTTTTGTGATATTGGTGTTGTTGGTTGTGTAATGGCGTTGTGTAGGAGGGCAATTTTGCGACTTTCGTGGAATGTGTCGTGGCACCCGGGCCCGGGCCACATGCTGCAGCATGCTACAGCACACTACAGCACGCTGCCGGATGCTGCCAGATACTGCCAGATGCTGCCGGATGCTGCCAGGTGCTTGTCAGATGCTACCAGCTACTGTAGAATGCGGTCGGGTGCTGCCAATTACTGTAGGATGCTGATATACTGCCCGTGGCCTAGTTGCGCCGGCTTGGTTGCGCTGTCTCTGTGACCTGATTGCGCTGCCCGTGGCCTAGCACTCTCTCCGTGGCCTGGTTGCGCTGCCCGTGGCCTAGCACTCTCTCCGTGGCCTGGTTGCGCTGCCCGTGGCCTAGCACTCTCTCCGTGGCCTGGTTGCGTCGGCCTGGTTGCGCTGTCTCTGTGACTTGGTTGCGCTGTTCTTCGTGGCCTGGTTGCGCCGGCCTGGTTGCGCTGTTTCTGTAACCTAGTTGCGCTGCTCCCCGTGGCCTGGTTGCGCTGTTCTCCGTGGCCTGGTTGCGCCGGCTTGGTTGCGCTGTTTCTGTGACCTGGTTGCGCTGCCCGTGGCCTAGCACTCTCTCTGTGGCCTGGTTGCGCTGCCCGTGGCCTGGTTGCGCCGGCCTGGTTGCGCTGTCTCTGTGACCTGGTTGCGCTGTCTCTGTGGCCTAGTTGCGCCAGAATGCAGTAGAATGCGACAGGATGTGTGAGTGTGCGACAGGATGCGTGAGTGTGCGACAGTATGAAGTATGTGACCCTTTAGTCTTGATTCATCAAATCGTGGTCTCAGACCAGTTGTGTGGCCCCCCCTCCCCTGAATCCTGATTGGTTGAAATTTTAGCGTTGTGGGTCCTTGCGCCCAGATGTACCACCAGCCACAGGTAAGCCACACAACTGGTCTGAGGTCTGAGATAAGGTAGACCGAGCACTAAGGTAGTGCCGAAATAGCGTATAGGTGCAACTCTCAACCCCGGTATATACACATCTGCCTATCCCATAGTATCTGGGTGTCCTCCATTCTGGATAAGAACGCCGTCCAAGTTAACGATACTGTGCAAGTTCAAGGCTTAAGAATCAGAATAGGTACTGCCCAGGTCAAGGATTGCGTGGAAGGTTGGCGAAGTCATTCAACAGAATGGCACATAGGTGGTATGTGGCAACCTCGGTACGTACTGTCTCCCCCATAGTTGCATAGCTTTTAAATGACCTCAATATAGCGATTTAAGCCACCGAAGCCACTGAAGGGTCCACTAAGAAATTGCTGGAAAACTGTTATCTCAGCGCTCAGACCACCTTCATGGCCAGTTTGCACGCTGACTAAATCGGTACTTACGAAAGTGGGTCTTTTTTACTAAGTGGGTCTAAAAGTGGAGAAAAGTGGGGAATCGGGGCAAACTGGCCAAGAAGGAGGTCTGAGACCACGATCAGAAAAATCCGACGCCAGGCATACGGAATGTATGGTAAAAAAAAGCACTTAGGTTACGTTTACTTCGACTACGCATTCAGGAAAAAAGATATTCATTAGAGGACAAAGAATCTGTGTATTTGAATGGTCTCTGTAGCCCGTGGCGTTGACTGTGTAATTTTCCGATTTTTCGTTGTGGCCCTGACCCCAGTCAGAAAAATCCGACGTCAGGCATACGCGGGTCGTGAAAAACACTCCTAGTAGACCAGTCTAGAAATCCACCTCAACCACCCCTAATCAAATAGAAAAAAACATGCTGAAGATGATGAATGGCATGCCATCTTCAGCGCGAAAACCGAATTACGATAGCATGTGTGTTGGTTGTGTAATGAAGCCGTCTACAACGGCAATATCGAGTGTTTTTGGTATGCGCCAGCATGCGGCCGCACGCTAGAGCATGCTGCCGGGTGTTGCCACCTGCCACAGCTCACTGACTGATGCGGTGGTGTGCGGTAGCGTGCTGTAGCACACTGACAGGTGCTGTCACCTGCCGCAGGTTGCTAGTACGTGCGATGGTGTGTGCTGGTATATGGCGGGCACCGTTCGACGTGATGGTCTGATTATGAATGCGCCAGCATGCTTCAGGATGCGGCCGGGTGCCGTTCGATGTAATTGTCTGATTATGAATGCGGCAGCATGCTTCAGTATGCGGCGGGTTGCGCCAGTATGGGGTAGCACGCAACAGGATGCTTTCGTATGCCGCAGTAGCATACAGTTTGCTCCCGCATGCTGGAGTTTTCGTCATCGTCTATCGTCTTCGATGCTGACGCATTCGTTCGTGTATGACAGCGTGTGTTAGAGGGAGGTAGGATGGGTCGATGTGTGTTATATCACTGTAGATAACGGCAGGATCTCACCGCAGGCCATCGCAAGCTGCAGTATGCTGTATGATATTCGCGGTCGTGATAACCTCAGTTGTCAGTGCGGCGGACCTGCGTCGGCTGTTGCACTTCTTCGGCAGGCCGCACTCGTTCATCTTGTGTAATGCCAATCCGCGCTGCCGTACGCGCGCGTGTTTCTGCCCGTTTGTTGGCTCTTTGCTGGCGGAGGACGTTCCATTCCGATATAAGCTCGGGGAATACGTCGAAGCACATCTTTGCGAGCCCTTCTCCTTCGGAGTCTACGTATCGCCACTGTTCGAGCGCCGGTACTGCACGTAGAAGGCCTTCCAGGTCCAGGAAACTCATAGTAGGCCCACGGCCGCTTCTGC